>JAPYYV010000158.1:0-41030 GCA_030522625.1 Copidosoma aretas | reverse complement strand
GTCCTCTTCTAAGTCGTCGTTGTCGCGAATAGATTAGTATTTCAGGGCCTTTAAAAGACCAGACGATTCCAAAAGTTATACAAAAAAATGTAAATAAATAACAGCCAAGCAACGAGTGGCGGAACGACAAAATTTCACTAAATTGTTTCCAGAATGTTTTCTACTCAATATTTTGACCTAAAATTTTTCACAGATGTTTTCAATTGAAACAATTATGCTCTGTCCATTTGCAGGTTACAATTTGTTCTGAAACAGCGGTAACAGTTATCGAATTCTGACAAAAACTAATAGAAACCTCATTACTCCATGAATGACTTATAATTTTTTGGTAATGATTTGTGAACAATAATATGAGTACTAGAGAGTTGAACACAATAGTGCACTTCGCTGCTATATACCCCTAAGTTGAGGCGATACTATTCGCTCTATCCTCCTTAAATAAGGCAGAAAAAAAAAAGATGTTGGTCTCTATTCTCTTCTTGCAACGGCATATGCAGATGCGGACCTAAAGAAAAATATGTGCAGACAAAATATAGGAGATTTCAGATAAGGATGCCGAGACACACAGATCCATTTAAGTATTTCGAAATACGTACACAGTAAGACAGAAGAAATGAGAAATAGAATAGTATTATTGTTACACCCTATTTGCAAAAAGAAAAAAATGAATTTGGAAAATATCGTCATAGAAAGGTAGAAATTATGGGTCATTGGTACCAAAATGGATACGCAGGTCTATACAGGTATAATACAGATCTACAATTACAAAAATATCTGTAAAGAATCACAGCATAAATAATTTAACAGTATTTGCCATGAGAATTTATAACAAGGGAGGAGATAGATAAATGAAGATAAAACATATTAGATCTAGGTATAAAAATTAAGGGGTTCCTACGGTCACGGCCGTATTTGGACGTTCTTTTACAAACTGTTCAGATTAGGACAAAAAGTGACTGAGGAGTGATTGTCAAAAATTTGAATTCCGGTGCAATTAGAGCTAGAAACTTTTTTCTTACATTTTAAAGCTAAAAGAATGAACTTTAATAAAAAAATTCTGTCAAGACAAAAGATCGACGAATTCGAATTGTAATCAACAATTTGAATGTTTTTATTTATTTTTAACAATTGCCCCACCTTCATATCAAATTTCTTTTTTTATCGTGTTCTACTTGAAATTTCTTTTCTAAAATGCTGTTAAATCGATAGAGAAATAATTATTTATGTCAGAAATTTTTTTATTTATCTAGCGCGGAACGTCACATCGGTGCGTGGGTCGCATTGGGCGGCCCATTTTCTTGCCTCATATTGCTTTTCTCTGAAATATAAATGGTTATTACATATTCCTAGTTAAATAATCTTATTAGTTGATAAATATCTCGTTCAGTATATATTAAACGATTTCACGTAAGTGCAACAAAAGAAAAAGACTGCATTTTTGTTGACCAGTAATTAATTGAAAACCCTTATTTGAAAAAATAAAATAAATGTATATACAATCTGTTTTGAACTTATACGTTAAATATCATAAAAACAGTGATATATTGAGTAGTAGAAACAAAAAACAAAATAGTTACGGTTTGAATAAGTAGATATTTATGAATCAACAAGAACTTAGCAGATACATTAAGCACGCAATTGAATAACAGTCCATACTTAAAAAATTTCATAATTTCTTCTTTCCGATACAACAAAAATCGCTTTGCTTCCAATTCTTAAGCAGAAACTAGTATCATACAGTGGTAGTTTAAAGTCCCTTTTATTGTTATAACTTTTTCGAAACGTGCTGATAACTGTTGTTCTTCTTGTTCGTAGTCATCATTCGTTGAACAACAACAAGTTATATTTGGTATAGCTTCTGTCGTACTTTTCCATGTAAAGTTGGAAAAAGTGGCACTCAGCTGCTACTTTAAAATCTTTCTGATAAGTGAGATCAATAAAAAGATTTATATTTTTGTATTGCACACTGGCACCGCCAGAAAAAAACATTATTTTTGTAATTCCTCTGTACATTAGATTTTATATAGTCTACTAACTGTCGTTGAAAGAAATAAACTACAATAGTATCGTGGCGTAAGTAATAAGAAATAGAAACAAAACTTTCGAGGTTTAATCCATTTTTATCATCTTTATATTATATTGAAAAGGGATGTGTCTTCGTTTGATCGTTATTCCAGAGAATATCTTGAACGTAATTTTGAATTTTAAAAGCGTAATTATACAAAAAATAATGTACATGATGATACATTCATTTTTCATTGATTTATTTTTCTTCCATTTGAAAATTGAATCTTTGTTTATTCACTAAAAACAAATGTAGCAATAATTTAGGCACACTGTTACTGAAATATTGTAAAAATTAATCGACAGTATATATTACGGTTTGTAACCTAGTCCTTTCAGTTGTAACCCATTGTTTGCACTTAATATTTAAATTAATTTTTTTTCAAAAATTTGTCTTAATTGATCAATAATATTCGTTACACCAGCATATTCATCACATAATCCCAAAAAAAATTATATTTTACATCACATATCATGCGATACAAACAGTCTTGAAAAATTCTTGCAGTTTGAGTCAAATCAGCTGTGATTTATTTTAAATTTTCTCCGTTGATTAATAATTGAACATTCTTATGTATCTGGCAGACACAAACTGTATGAGTACCAGAAGCTTCTGCTAACACACAGTGTTTAGGTCGTAAACTAGAAAATTTTGAAAAACCACATTTTATTGTTGGATTATTGAATTTAAACGTTTTATGCAACTCTTTGAGATTATTTAAAAGTAGGCGTTTCTGCATTTTTTATTTTTCCATCCACATTAATAGAGACATAATCTTTTTGGCCTGACAATAGTTGAGTATAATCATCAGACTAATAAAATGTTATTATAGTGCTAACAACATCTGCTTTCAAAAATAGATGGCTTTGAGGAGTTGGATCACTTGATATCCCTTCCTCTTGAGAAATCTTTTTTGCAATAGTAATCATATGACGTGTAGCGGTAGAAAAATACAGCAATATTTTTTTGTAAGACAAATGTCTGAAGATGGTTAGAATTTTAATTTTACGAGTTCGATAATTTGTTGTATTAAAACATTTTTGTAAAGTTCTCAATATTGTGATTTCATTATCATCAACATCATCATCAACATCATCTGGACTATCGTTAGTCTAATTTAAAATTTTTTCCTTAATCACGACTATCATTTTTTTCCTTTTTTTCAGAATGTTTTTTTGCGTCAGTTTTCTTTTTGTAATCGATAATGATTCTTTGTACTTTCGCCCGACTGCGACGGTCCAGAAGTGTCTCCACTATCAATTTCATGGTCTGATTCTTCTCTATTTTCCGGCTGTAAAAAATACCATACCTTATTATTTATGTTAACTAACCCATTTATTATAAAATACTCAAAATATGTGTTGTATACGGGTGATGAACCACCTTAAATTGTATGTACATCCTAATTTTTACGTTAAATTGACATAAAATTGAAAAAATTTTGAAACTTAGCAATCGGCATAAGGCGCCGCAAGCCCCAGCAACAGGATAGTCGCGAGCTGACAGCATGCAGTTGAGTCAGAGTCGAGTCAAAGTGCAGCAAACAAGCAATAGAGACTCGGTCGCCTAATTGGACGCGAGTCGGGTGAGTAGAGTCGCGAAGCAGATACGAATAGAGCAGGTCACGGAAATGGACTCTCGACTCTTTTTTCTATAGACATTATATAAATAATCTTATGAACCTTCGGCTTTATTATTATCCTGAGAAAATCCTATCCGGACAGACCTACGTAACAATTTGTGTTGTCACCATGTAATATAATACGTGGACCATCCAAACCCACATGAAATTGTACTGGACAATACAGATACTAAAATCACTTTTGAACACGACCTAGAATCATGGTAAGAACGGAAAAAGTCCGATACGAAACCCCAATCATTTATTTTTTATTTGTGTTAAAAATGATAAAGGAATTAGCTTCCAATACACTGGAAAAAAGTTGAGAAGACGGTCCACCCTACTTATTCCAGTGTATAACAAGTGTAAAATTAACATATCGTGAAATAAGTCAACTAATTAATACAAAAACTCCATAACAAAACTTATAGCCTGCAATACACTTAAAAATAAAGGGGGGTGGCTCCTGAAACGTCGAACAATATGATCTTGCAGAGCTAGTACGACAATATGAACAATAACATAGAGGCTTACACAATACTTGCGAAAACACGAGCCCCTTTGAACGTATTGGACCAAAACCAAATGTATGAGAGCTCTAGTCTTAGTAACATTACTAACCTCAGCAGAAGCAGCTACATTTTGTATTATCCGACAATACAACCACAATATTGTAAGAACACATAATCTCAACTGGGCAGATACCAGTGTTGGGTAGTATCTAGATAAATGTATTTGAAGATACTGATTAAGATAAGGTACTTGGTATCTTAAAGGTACCTCAAGATACAAGTATCTTGTACCTTGTAAATTCAGCGGTATCTTGTATCTTTAAGATACTAAAAAACACTATCCTTTTTTTAATATATAAATTGATCATCCCAGAAAACTTGCTCCTCTATTACAATAAAACTAATAATAATAAGCCATACGTGGTATTTATAGCACGACTTTATTCAATGAAAGCTTAACAATTATTACTATTACTTAAGATACTTTGTTACATTCGATTCGACTTCTTTATTTTGATACTTTCTTGATTTAAAATTCGATTTCTTGTTTAATTTCGAACGCAGCAACTTTTGCTCATCTGAACATATTCGCGATTATTGTTTTTCTTATCGATTTGTTGTTAGTTATTATTAGGTAGCATAACCAGTCTTGTAATTAGGCGAATAAAAAGTTTTTAGTGTTTGGTTACATATTATAAATATATACGTTTTTTTTTTAAATTTGCTACGTGAATCGAGTTGATATATTTATTAAAATGAAAACAATAATAGAGAAGGAAATGACGGTAAAAATCCTTGTGGTTCTATAAGTGGCAAACAATTAACGATTGATGAATGGAAAAGAGAAGAAAAACTTATTACTCAAAAAGTAACCGATGACATGATCATTAAATTCATGATTGAAACGGCAGTGCCTAAATCGATAGTAGAAAAACCATCTTTTATAAGCTTGGTGTTGTTGGGGTTACCAAATTATTTAAGGGTGATGACAAAAAAAACTGTTGATAGTAACATCACTGCTTTATTTATTGAAATGAAAAATAATCTCATCTAAGAATCATCAAAACACGAATGTTTAGCAGCAACAGCAGATTTATGGAGTAAAGGGAAAAGGAGTTTTTTAAGTATGACAGTGCATTGAATTGATCTTACAAATATGCAGCGAAAATCAGCGGTGCTTGCGTGCAGAAGAGTTCAAGGGAGATACATGTACGATGGAATCAGGAAATAAATGAAAGATATTTTTCTGGAATTTCATGTATAAAATAATGGTACTTCGGTTATAACAGACAACGGCTAAAATTTTATTAAAGCGTTCAGAGTATTCGTGGCTCAGAAGAGACGAAAGAAGAAGATGGCATAATGCAAGGAAAAACAGATGTACTACGTGGACGTGACGATGACAGAAATATTATTTTACATTCTCATCATAGATGTGCGTCTGAGCAGTACAACTTTTTCGAAATAAAATACCTTCTGGAGAAAGCAAAATACATCAAAAACTTGTGCTGATAAAAAAAAATTAATTCTTGAAAAATACCTCATAACACCCAACAGCACCTGATAAAATTCGCACTTTGATTCCGCTCAATAACTCATAAAATTGATGGGTTTTGAAGACGAATACGATGGAGAGGATTGTGTTTTCTCTCAACTAGATCCTTTGAAAATTAAAAACATACATAAATGTCATGATGTGTGTAGCCTGCAGAGATTAACTCAATAAAATATAGAATTCCTGATAAAATACGTAAAAGTATTCTTTATAAATATATTTTAAAATTAATAATTTATAAATACTATTATGACTGCGATTTTATACATCTAAAATGTTTCGCTAATTTGTATAGGTAATGTTTTCAGGTGATTTTTCTAGGTGTTCTGCCAGATACTAACTACACCTATACGCAAGACTAATTTATACTGCCCGCTCACCATACAATAAAATAAATACATACGCGCTCTCAACAGTCCTCTCTATGTACTAAGTCACCTAGCAAGCAACGTATCGATGTTGATGTTGACCATGTCAAACTCCCTCTTATCGAACAAATGACCAAAACAGTAGCCTGGAAAGTAGGATCGCTATACAAGAAATTTTTCATCATCACTTTGACAAACAGACTAAAGGGCAGATCACGTAAGTTTATACTACGACAAGCGCAATAATCGTCGGTGGATACATTTGTGACGATCAAAAAATAGATACGCTAGCGTTAGCAATACAACGCCACTTACAACCAAACTGAAAATAATTGCATAGCAAAGACCCAGTATAATCATATTGTAACCGCTATCAGACACTACAGAAAAGAATAATCACACGTTACGACTTTTAACGCGATTTATTGACCTCCACTAATCCCAAAAATAAATAATGCAGAAGTTGCACTGAATATAGAAAGCAAAATCAGCCCGCGTTACGCCAATCTTTCAGGACGATTTCAATATTCATACACTAAGATTTAAGATTACGCGTATTTAAGTAAATCTACTTATCAATTACTATCCATTAACAACGCGCCGCGTTTTAATTTAGAACCTATCATAATGTGCCTTGTCATTTTAGATACCCAATAGCTTTGTAAAGTAAGCAGTGGCCTGCTTGTTAGGTGTAGCTACGTGACGCTAAAATCAGTTCGTACTCTGTCATTGAGCAAGGTGCGAGTACCTTTGCGCGAGCACACATACACACCTTTGGTAAAAATCTTACCACGCGCACACTATCGACTTATCGACTAAGTTACTATTTTTCTTTTGCAACCTTCATTTCTCATTTCATTACTCGTTTTTTTTCAATCTGAATATTAACCTCAGAAGTTTAAAGTGTTTGTATCATAATAATATGGTAGTGCTTCAAATCAATAAATCAATATTGAAAGTGTTGAATGAGTTTTCTGTCCATCCCTGTTATTTATTCAATGCTGGAGCACACCACCCACTTTGATAACGAACTATTTTTAGTGCTTTAACAGGGACTTGATCGAGTAATTTAACGTAAGTTGAATGCCACGTGGTGTAACAGTCAAGTGCGTCTTAGTATCGTCGCCGCACTGCTCTGTCCGCCATCTTGGAAGTCTCAATAACCGTGCCAACGGCAAGGCGACATTGGGACTCGTCTTGTTAAAGTGTGTGCTGGTCAGAAAGTAAAGTGTATAGTGTTGTTCTGCACTATTAAAAGTGCGTGGTTCGCTCTTCAGCCTTCGGCCTCTGAGCCATCACCTCCAATTTAGTTTTCGTAGGTGCTGTACTCATATGTACACACACCCATAGAGCGTGGCTCTCTAATAGCCTGTATATCCGCTATCTTGTGACTTAGCTCTTCTGTTTGTAGTACGTTACCTCTTTGTCTACTCCGAAGTTTAAGGTCATCATTACTACAATAGCTGCAGGTTGTCCACGCCTGCCCAACCCGCCAGTGAACGACGCTTGCTTCAACTGAAGGTCTTCTACACCTGTAGCAAGTTGTCCACGCCTGCCCCCAGCTGTCGACGCTGCTGTTGTTCGTGCTGCAGGCAGCTACGCACCTGCTGCTGTTACTGCGAGCCGTTTCTGCGCTCACCGCTGCTATTAACCATAATTAGGTTGACTGTGTTGTAAATTGTTCATGTTCTCTGGTTTTACAACAGTAAATCTTCGCAACTAGTAGAGGCATTAAGTTTTCCTCTAAAATTGAAGTGTTAGTTTAAGTTCGATCGCTTACAACCTTTTGATCTGCTTGTGCAATTAAACTGATCTTTGAAATATGGAATCTTTGTATAAGTCGCAGATTAAATTGCACACTAAGATTAGTAATTGCTTCGACAATTTCAAGAAATCTGGTAGTAAAAGAATGTCTCGTGGTAGAACAGAAACTTTGATGCGAGCTTTAAAAGATTATTTAAATAGCTTTTGGTGGTAATCATTGCGACATCCTCTCACCAACCGCGATAGACAAGACGCATCTTTACTTTACCATTAAACGTTTCGATAATACCGAGGGCACGTACTGTTTAGTAAAGGGAGATTTTGCCGAGTAGAGTACATCAAATGCCTCCCTCCCACCCCCCCCCCCCCCGTCCGCTCCGAACCCGAATCCTACATTGATAGTTCCGTCCACTAGTAATTCATACCTTTCGAGAATTGAACTTCCTAAGTTTACTGGTCAATACTCTGATTAGGAAAATTTTCGAGATACATTTAGGTCTTTGGTCCATCAGACGGAGGATATCGATAGTATTATCGAATTCCATCAATTACGTGCTCATGTAGGTGGTGAGGCCTTTGATTTAATTAAATCCCTTCGCTTAGCAGAAGATCAGTACCCTATAGCTTGGCAAACTCTCATCGACTATTATGATAGCCAACGTTGTACAGTTAATAGCTATCTGTCTAGTATTATGAACTGTAAGGTTATAAAATCTGAGACTGGGACCGAACTTAAACGAATTTGCAAGGAAATCGTTAATCCTATGGATTCACTTTAAGCTAGAGGCCGTGATTTAGGGAGTGGTTATCTGTAAATTGCTTAAGTGGTTCTTGTCTCTTTTATTTCTTTTGGAAAGTAAGCAAGTAAGTAGCAGAAACTCCGGCGTTAAAGCAAGTCAATTAAACGGTTATAAATTACCAGGATACGGAGGCAAAAGTACGAGAGCTAGCTGCACTGCTATCTATATTGCTGCACTCCATAATGGCAAGCGCATTTTTATTCTCCGCGGTAACATTCCTCCGAGTATGAGAACTATGCTTACACTGAAGTCGAATTCGCGATGGTTATTCAGCTTAAGAATATTTAAGTTTGGCTAAACTTAGTTAAGAAAATTCTTAAATTCTCAAACCGTAACACTAGAAGTTTGTGAAATTTATATTCCAAACCTCAACTTAACAAATTTAGTAGTAAATCATTTACTGTAGTCTCTCATCAGTCAAGCCCTCATAATAAAATTGTACCTGGTAATGTTACTTCGCAAAATTGAATAGAGATTTGTAATTTAGAGGGACACTTAGTTACTATTGATTAGATTTTTAATCTTTTCTTTTTTAAAGATTGTAATTACTTCTCCCCTTGTCGAAGCAAGGGAGGAGGAATGTTCAATATTGATGCACTAAGATTTAAGTTTACGTGCGTCTAAGTAAGTCTTCTTAACATTTACTATCCATTAACAACGTGCCGCGTTTTAATTCACAACCCATCACAATGTGCCGTGTCGTTTTAGTTAGCCAATAGCTTTATAAAGTAAGCGGCAACATGCTCGTTAGGTGTAGCTACGTGACGCTGAAGTCAGTTCGTACTCGATCGTTGAGCAAGGTGCTAGTACCTTTACTTGAGCACACACACGCACCACTGGTAAAAATCTTATCACGTGCACACTATCGACTGAGTAATTACTTTTCTTTTGCAACCTTTATTTCTCGTTTTATTACTCGTTTCTTTTAGTCCGAATATTAACCTCAGAAGTTTAATGAGTTTGTATCATGATAATATGGTGGTACTTCAATCCAATCAATAAATATTAAAAGTTTGGAATGCGTATTCTGTCTACCCTATTCTGTATTCAACGCTGGAGCATACCACCCGCTTTGCTAACAAACCAGAACGAAACACTTTCATAGGTGATTTCACTACAAATAGGATAGTTCACGAAGCCGATGGGTAAAAATAAGGAATTCACTTAGTGAGGTTAAAACATTTTATACGGCATTAACTAAATTCCTCTAGATAGTTTTTTTTTATCTAGTCATAAAACTTTTATGCTTTGCTGTAAGATGGAAAAACAGGCCAAAATGTCATTACCGAAACGCTAACTATTTAAAATGTTTATTTTTACCGGCTTATACTGCCTATGTGTTAACTTTTTGATTGTTTTAAGATGTATTTTCCTAAAATCAAAATTCTCGAGCACCCTTTTTTATAGTTAAAGTTGGTAAAAAAATATTTTTCATAGCGTACGAGGCGTTCTAATCATGAATCATAGTGTGACACTTTTGAATTGCACGAGACAAATAATTTATTAGGGCCAAGTGATCCATTGTTCAACATTTGCATTTGATCATTTTATTTAGTAGAGCGAACAAGCATACCGATCAATTTGTTTCAACAAGGAATTCCAATGTTGCTAGTCGTAGTGTTATCGTGAATATAGACAATTCATCCCGGTAAAATAAGCGGTAATTACTGTAACGCACCTTATCTCGTAGATAAATAAAATTATAGGCTAGTTGGCTATAAAGTGCGTAGATGCCTGGTGTGCATGTGTATCAAACTAAATTTCACTGCAAATTTTCCATTTAGGGCTTCAGAATCGCCAAAAAAGTACCTCTACGGAATAACAGACCTGTCATTACCGTAACGCTATTGAAAAGTTTTGTAAAAATCCCATTGAAATAAACATATGTTTTCAAAAAATAACAAAAGAGCCGGGCTTAAAAGCTTACAGATAGTTTAGACCTCACATAACATAGAAAAAATAATAAAAAAATTCTAAACACTAAATTTTGAAAATCTCATTTTATTGAATAAAGTACTCAAGTTTCTGTGAAATCACGCATATACGAGTAGCCATAATAAAAATACAAGAAAAAAACAAGAACAACGAATACTAAAAACAAGAACAACGAATACTAATAACCAGACAGAGGTGACAGGCATGCCTGAATAGGGTAAAAACGATAAGATTAATAGCCCCTGCTTATACTGTGACGAATAAGGCCATTTGACGAAAGAGTGCAAAAAATTACTATGAGATGCAGAAAACAAAAAGACCTGAGGTTAAAACATCAAAAAACACTGCACAAGAACGAAGAGGGTTACCAGTTTCTAAGTTACTGGAATGTATGAGTTTATTCTATTATTATTGTAATAAATAATATTAATTTACGTTTTTGATTAAATTGAAGTGAAAGTAATAGATCAATGAAATTGATCCATTCATCATGTATATATATATATATATATATATATATATATATTTTTTTATGGCATCCTCCATAAAAAAAATGTTGTACAAATTTTAAAATTAGAACCATGTTTTATCAAAATCAGTAGAGAGACTTCTGAAAACTAACTAATAACGTATACACATACATATATAAATACATTTATACATAGACATATCCAGATACATCAGAATTGACATTTGTTTCTTAGGTTATACGTATAAAAATTGAATCAAAATAAAAAAATAAAATATACAGCCGGACACATAATAATTGTTATTTTTGAAGCTATGCTTCTTATGGCATGCCTTGGCTTCGGCGCTGGGGGCTGAAGAAGAAAAATCGTAACGCTGGCCGAAATTTAATACCCGACTCCCGAAACGAGAAAACCCATGTTGGAGGGGTCGTGTATCAAGTTCCGGTCAGCGTGATTCTAACAGCAATTCAATACAGGACCCCATAACATGAGAAAACCCATGTTGAAGGGGTCAGGTATTAAATCCCGCCAGTGTGATACTGGCAGAAATTTAATACCGAGCCCCCTGACATAAGAAAACCCATGTTGGAGGGGTCGGGTATTAAATTCTATCCCACATAACGCAGTGCTATATTTTGATCTTATATGGTAGAAGTTTTTAGTACGCTTGCGGGAAAGCTGCTTGCAGGCTTGGCCATCTAGCGAGTGAAACTGAAAGTTTGGTTAACGCGGGCTGTTTAAGTCGCCACATATACTCGTTCAACGTTGCTGACTGTGGCTCCATGGTACATATATGTTTCTATGACCGTACAAAGACTAGCATAACGTAGATTTCACGGTATATCTTCATGGAATCAAATAGAAATATTTTGAATAAAATTTTGCTCGTGTAGAATATAAGTACAGATATGTCCAATTTAATTTAAAATGATTTCGTGACAGCTACTAAATTTTTCTAATTTTTACTAAATATGTTTTTTTGTGTACAATTTATTGATCTTTCAGAATTTCTATCGTAAAATATTCTAGAATAACAACAAATAGCTTAAAAATCAACTTTTCGAAAAAAATCTATTTCGAAAAATAGTAAAATTCCAAATTAAAAAATAAACTATACAGCAAACTCAATTTTTTTTGAACGGTGATAGGAATCCAAAAACAAAATAATATGCCCTGTCGGATCAAAACACACACACACACACACACACACACACACACACAGACGAAATTTTACAAAAATGATGTATTTTGATTCTAAACTTTATAAAACATGTTTATATATGTTTTTTCGACATGTGATTTTTCGTCCATAGAAAAGCTTCCTCTACAAGGAAGCAAAAATAAATACAACTTCTATGGCTACAACGGAAGTTATTATAGTAATAGGGATTACAGCTAAAGCGATAATATATACAACCGCAAAAGATGCAACAATGACAACAATAAAAAAATTATTAACAGAAACTTTGATCATAGGAATAAAAAACCTCCTTATAATATAAATAATCTGACTAATAACAAAATAGATGATGCTCACGTGGAGTCTTGCAACTCCCAAGACGTTCGCTGCATTCCATGGACGTCAAGCGTGACTCATCAAGCAAAGATATAAACTAATTTTTACCATCGACTTAAAGCCCTGGGTTCAACAATGATGCAGCTGATAAAAGTATTGGAAAACTTTCTTGCGAGGTAAAAATAAGGACATCAAGTACAGGACGTACACCACCGTTGGTTTTTTTTAATAGACCCCAGCTACAAATAAAAAGTGCTAAATTTTTAGCTGACACTGGTGCCGAAATCAATATTATTAAAAAGACCTGTCTTAGCACGTACATGCTCATAGATAGCAGAAATAAAGTTTTTATAACTGTTGTTGTACACGCAGAGAAAGATGTACTCTAGGATCGACCGAAAAACTACTGAACTTTACTGTTCTGCATGCGGTCCTCGATAACTTTCCAGTTGAAGCGGAAGGCACCATTGGCTGGGACACTTTTTATTTATATAATAGCCTCGTAAGTGCCGAACACAAAGGATTAATATTAAACGGCATCAAAAGTTCTCCATACGATTAAGAGTATTTTGAAATTCCCGAAAATACAAAGAAAATTATATTCACACTCGTAAAACAAACTGCAGGAAGAAACAATTTTCGCTGAGTCTTTTTACAAAACACAAAAAAAAATCTTAATTGAAAATTTAATTGCTGAAAATGGAGTGAATAAATTATACGCCAAGATAATTAATGTGACGTATGAGACAATAAAATTACCGATACCGGAAATAAAAATAATTGAATGTGAAACAATGCGAATAGCCGAACCATTTAACATTGAAAGGGACGATGCTAGGGGACGATAGAGCTTTTTGATACAGGGACTTTCGAACGATAATTCGGATGATAATAAAAACGCAGAGTGAGACAAGAAAATAAGGAATATATCCGAGGAAAACTATCAGACCGATATAAATAATGAAGAAACGGTGCGGTGAATACAGTCCAAGCGAATATATATCAAGCATCAGTGAGCACGGCGACGCAGATTCAAATCGAAGTAGCTAGTGACGGAAGATACAGTAACAATTTAATTGAACATGCTGGAAATCCTATGTTGTTGACCTTGAGAATTATAACCGTGGGTCTTGACAAGATAACTATTTTAAATGAATTTAAATTAAAACCTGAATATACAAATGAGTAGGTACAGATGATCGATCAGTCACGATTATAATAAAAAGGCACAGAAAAACTGATTATCCTTGTAATAACCAAATTTATTTGATTTTTAGTACAAGCCACAATCTCGATCATAAAAATAACTTCAAACTTATTTTCAGTTCTAAATTTTACTAGCAACTCAAATGAATGCTTCGCTTGAATAGCATCTATCATATGAAAACAAGAAAATTATGTAATGACAAAACCCTTAAATAGATACTACTAATCAATTCAGTAATTTAAAATTATCTTTATAGCACACGTCTCGAAAATTAGATATTTATTACTGATTAACGCGTAAGCTTGAATGAAAACGCTCGGCCATACAGAGTCATACGACGACACCAGTCACCTTACGCTTATACACAACGTTCACTTTGTACTCAAATACAGAACATAACAACCATTTAAGGTTTGGCTTTTTCATGGAATTTATAGATAAACATATTTCTTTGGATAAGTTTCATCACGAGCTTATAAGTCGGTAAATAATAGTTCGAAAAATATGTTATATTCACGTGAATGTTCCCCCACCTTGTCTCACTTTTAATATAATAATTTATCTCTTTCTGAATTACTATTTTCAACGGTCCAAAAATAATCCTATCACCAGATAAGAATATTAACAGTTTTCTATATTCGCATAAAGTTTTCATTACAAAAAAATATCGCTAATATCTCAAATAAAATAAAATCAGTCCATTTTCTATAAAGGTACGATAAATCTTAATCAAACTTTAATGAAAAAATCCATGAAGTTATGGAGAAAAATTTATATGCTTATGCGATTTAAACTACTTCCTGTCTTTCTATCACCTAGCGTCTTAATATTTTCCATAATCAACTTTACATCTTAGAAAAAAATTCGCTTTGACCATGGTCAATACCTATGTATTGACGATTTACTCTAAATGCAATCAATTAAATTATTTATTATTGAACGCCCGAATATTAATTAAGTTATACACACCATTTATTTTTTTAAATCACTGTTCGATTCAAAATCATGCCATTAGAAACACTAATTTAATAGCTTGGGAACGATACCGCAACACGCGAGAGAATCACGACTCAACATCAAAAACACGTATGGATAAATAATTAACGCAAAAAAAAAAATTTCAAAGGAACACATACGATAAAGCAGAGTAAAAATTCCTCCCTCTTTTCGAGTCCGGTTAAACCAGATCACCACGCAGTTGATCATTAAACATCCTGGGATTTATTGCCCGATGGTCATAATAGTCTCGGCTGATTCCTTCACTACCAGCGTTTTCTTAACAAAAGGGGGAAATAGAAACTTACGGCAATCGAGACAGTCTCCTTCAATAGATGTCACACTTTAAATCTCTGTATTCTTAGGTCTTATTTCGGCTCCGCTCTGGAGTAAAGTACTCTACGAGTGCATTTTTCTTTCGCTTATCACCTCAGTTTCCCCCATACTAACTCACTTCACGGCGTCTCGGCCCGCCTTCTGTTGCGCATTCATTTATTCCCGTGAAAAACCACGCATCTCCCCTTTATCGGCCACCGCAGGCCTTACTTATGTATTAACAGTATAGTTTGTATTCTCATAAACCGCTTGAAATACATATTATACTCATGGACAAAACGTGCCCTTACAATACCCATAAAAAGAAGAATTAGAAAAGTGGAATAAAAAAGTACAGCCGACGCACAGTGCACATTCCCAAAAAGCTGGCCAAAATTGATAAACAAAATTTCTTCCATTGTGATTTTTTTCTGTTATATAGGCTTCAGTACATAGCTAACCATTAAAAATTACTTATATTACCGTCAGGTTTTTTAAGACCGCTTCAAATTCATAGTAACAACAATGCCTTTGTTCTACTGCTGTAGATAATTGTATAAACAGAGTCAGTTACACATTTTTTAAAAGTCTCATATTAAAACCGAGATCATAGTAAATTGTCATAAAAAAAATGAAATTTACTTTTTAAGGTAAGTAAAATAAAAAAAAAAAAAAATAATAATAATTATGCTGTGATTTGTTGTATCAAAAATTTTAGAGGAGGAAAAATTGTCACTTATCTTTAATACTTAAAATCGTACAATTTTTATACGTCATAATAAAAAAGGGATGTTGTCCCGCGTTGTTCCGTCATTTAATTTGCAAGAAATTATTCGTTGGGTTATTGAATAAAATAAAAAATAAAAATTAGCTGCCCCAACTTACCCACTTTTATTTTATTAAAGTTTTAGTTTAAAAAAATGCTTGTGATTCGATATACGAATAAATAAAAGGCGAAAGTTACAAGCCTTGAAAAAAATTTTCTCGGAAAATCTAACCTGAAATTCCGATTTAACAAAGACACTGACGTAGAAAAATATATATTTCTATGTGTACATGTGTAAGTATTACTGGTAAAGCAAGGGAATGGTAGAGAGAGAGACAATAATAAAATACAAGGTACACATACCGTAAGTGACTGAGGGGTTTGGCGGATATTTCAAACTACTTGTTTTAACACATACTATTTGTTTATAATTAAAAATAGTATTTTATTATGAATAACTAACAAACAAATGAATAAATATATATTGCTTTGTTGATACTTCGATAAAATCAGTTTCACGTTTTCTTTTTATTAATCTTTCCGAGATAAATAACGATTTACTGATAATTATTGATTAATATAATTCATTTTGACTGATATTTTAATTTTTCGTTAATACATATGATAATACTAAAAAGCATAATTTTTTTGTAGCTTTATGTGACTAATATACTGATTTGGTAAGGAAAGAATTATTTGACGCTGTCTAAGGAAATTTAAATTTAAGTGCTGCAGAAGTGTATTTAATAGTAAAAACTTAATTTCTGTAATGTGTCAGTCTCCATACGTTTTACTAGAATCTTGCAAATCTAGAATCTTCGAGAAGTTATTACTTAAATCAGAAAAAAGTAGGAAAACAGCATCAGAACTAAGTTAAGATTTTTAGAAAAAAATTAGAAGTGGTTGAATGAAGTCATGCAATTTGTAATTATGAAACTCGAAACAAAAATAAATGCAGGTGAACCTTCTGTAGACTTATGTTGCCTCTGATAGAAGTACGCAAAGCAGAACACAAGATCTGCGTGAGCAAACAAGTACCAAGGTGCTTGCCTATGCAACACAAATGAAACTACGTGCAAAAGAAAAATCGGATGCCGCAACACTCTTAAGAGATGTAACGACCAGTAGTCCCACGAAAACCAAAAACTATCGTCAATCTATTGCCGTAGTACAAAGTAATACTGCATTCATAGCTGATGAGGCGCTTTCTTTATTTGTTGAAATAAAATTGTTTCAACATAGGTATTAACAATTACGCAATGCATATTTGAAGAAAAAAAAATGTTTGTCTTACAAGGTGGTGAGCAAGGCAAAGAAAGGCTGCTATCCAAAGTGCGTCATAGAAGTTACTGAATCAAAATCAGAAATATATGTTCAACCATTGCTTGATCATTCAACGAAGCGTATTTTGCAGAGTCAGATGGATGTTACAAAGCGAGGATATGGTTAGTACCAACGACGGAAATACGGCTCGACGTTTTTTTGGAAACAGTAAGATGTCTGCATCAATCACTGGCTTGGACAAAAATATAATACAATGATTTTATGTTATGCTACAAGCTATTTCGTTGAATCATATCATAAATACTGAGAAGTTTGAGCAGTACCATGTAGAAACATCGAGAAAATTTATTGAACTGTATGATTGGTACTAGATGGCTACAATTGTACACAAGCTTTTAATTCATGGGCCTCAAATTTTAGCTCGTTATTTGTTACCGATTGGACAAATGATCGAAAATAGACAAGAATCGTACAATAAATATTTTAAACAGTTTCGAGAGAATTTTTCGCGTGAGTGTTAACGGACAAAAACGATGCAGGATATATTTGGTAGATTGTTAGTTACATCAGATATATACATCTCGAGTTGTTGACGATCACCAGCTAAATTGCTGGAATCGCTATCAAGTGAAGTTCTTCATTTGCTATTGCCTCCAGATATACACAGGGATTAGTACTTAAACAGATTTAAGGCTGGATGTTTCAAGTTCGGAGTGCTCAACGTTAGTAAATAGTTTTTTGTAACTTTATAGAATTTGTTTATTGTAACTTTAATAAATTTGTAACCAGCAACTTAAAATACCTATAAAGTAATGTGTGACTTGATTATGTTCAAAAATATGCGGTATTTTATGCCAGTGGGTAATAAATAGGAGTGATGAAGGTAGTGGATTTTCGTACATTTGATATTGAATTCGTAATTAGCGACCCATAAACGTATGAAGTGATGTGCGACTTGATAATGTTTAAAAATATGCCGTATTTCATGCCAGGGGATGGTAATTAGGGATAAAGGAAGTGAATTTTCATACATTAGACATTTAATTCGTAATCAGCGACCCCAAAAACCCCCGAGTATGGAGTAAATTACTTAAGTTTTCGAATTTTGTCCAGGTTTTTGGAAATCGGCCGTACTTTGTGACAGTAGGTGATAGAGATAAAGAAATTTCATATAGTAAAGGTGCAAAAGTGGCGAGTACACCATTTATAGTGCACGCCAAAATACCCAGACCCAAGTAAGAACACCAGCTTCGTTGACAAAATCAAAATCTCGCACGAAAAACAGACTAATAAGAAGGGATTTTATGAAAATGAACAGGAATAATATACTTTAGCAATTATAAATGATAACAAAACCAGAAATAGCACTGAAAAAACCAAACAAGAGCAGAAAAACAGTGTTTGAATTTCTGATTGAGAAAAAATAAATAAAAAAGACATAATGATATAATCACAAGCAATAGTTAAAAACCACGTGGAACCGCATGAAAATTCACGCAGAAAAAAAAGTGTACCGATCAGCCCACCAGGGAACTGTCAATTTTGCAGCCCTCAAAATCTTATTCAAACTAAATCTTTCAACCGACAAAATCAGAAAAATTTTTTAAACATTTGTATGATAATATACGAGTCAAAATCTGAAGAAAACCAAGAATATTTTATGATCATAAATAGAGTTTGGGAATGTAGCGTGTTTAAGTATTGTCTTAAGGGAGTTCAAAGTGTGTATCTACCGACACATGAAATCAAATTAAAAGTATTCGCATACATTTAAAGAATAATAGAACAAATTAAGTCACCACCTTCTTGACGAAAATTTTATCCCGTTAATTACTAACGATACTAATAAATATAATTATCTAATTATATTATGGTATACCTGACAAAAACAACAACGCTTATGACGTCATTCAAAAACAGAGAAAAAAAATATGAGCGATTGTTCGAGCTACAACAAAGATGAAAAAATAAATAGGAAATCCACCTAAATCATAAAAATGGACGAATTCAGCAAGAATACTACAAAAATATACGACAAAACACCTCAGGGAAAACATATTAGAAAATATAAATGGAACTCGCATCTTATAATACCTGCAGACCTGCCTAACGACGTCCATTTAAATAAACAAAGAAAATTTGACCATAGCAAAGACAATTTTAGGTCAGACACATACAAGCAGTTCAAGAATAAATCTAATAAAAACGCGGATGAAGAAAAAATATACCAACAGGAAATAAATAATGAAAAAGAGAATAAAGAAGTGAAAGCTAGCAAAAACGCATTATGCCTTCACATATCCCACCACCACCACCTGACCCTGCAAGCAAACTAGACCTTCTGGCTTTGGAGAGCGACGAAGAACAAAGCAGGGGCCTAGTTAAAGCTCTAGTTAAAAAGAGCGATGATAGACTTAGTAAGGTAGTGAATACAAGTGAGTATAGGTACTCTTAAGAGAAATTCGCAATCGTGCAAGTGTATTGGTGCCATCTTGTATCAAAAGTATTTCAATATTTTAGGACTTTTCAGGACTCAATGCATTGTGTGTTGCGAAAAATACAAGTTTATTAATTTATTACGTTGCTCAGTGTGAAAACTATAGGATTTATATTAACTGCAAGTATTGTAGATATCCGCCCCGTGATAAGTGCAAGCTAAGAGTAGAATAGATGAATACAATTACGAAAGTAAAGTTCCAAAAAAGTGGATAACATAACCTAAATTTCGTATAACTGAAGCAGAACAAACTGATGTGTTACCAAACGTGACGCAAGTGTGCCGTTACTGACTGTCAATGGCGTCGAAGCCGTTGGTTATCCGCAGTATTTTCATTATTGTGGCCATATATTTCACTCTTTATTCCGATTTCTCCTGACAAAGGAAACTTTAAAAGATGCAGTTACTTGTACAATGAGTTACTTTAACAATAGATCACTAGAAAGGCAAAACCACGCATTTTCTTCGAATCTCTAACAACGAAGTCCCTCAAAAGTCCTGAAATGACGCACATTTTTGCCAGTACGGGCGCTTCAGTCGTTTTTCTTATCCCCTTCAACGACTTGCACGAAGCGAATAGGGTATACACGACTTCTACAGGATACACCACCATGGAACCCAAAAGACGGATCAGACCCTGTTGCGTTCCGGAAAATAAAAAAATCCGAGGCCCATCCAGTCAGATACCTCGATAATCTGACATTTTGCACAATAACCGATAATTTTTCTGACAAGAAAACCATTTACGTACTGCATGGACGTGGCTACATCGACCTATCTATCTTGAATAATAAGACAAAGCTGTCGGCGATGCACAGTGGGACATAAGGTAGTTATTTTGTTTAAACGCACTTTCTGAAGTCAGTTCTTATCCTATCATGACCTTTTGAATAAAAAGATTTTCGTCATAAAATTCTCCATCCATCTGTTGAGCCATATTTTCTATTTAAGACCTAATTTTTTTATAATTTTCAGAATTTACCTCAAAAAATCAAATTTTTAGTATATTTATGTACCATACTGATAGCAGTACAATAGCATATAGAGATATTTTTAGGTACAGAAGTTTCCAAGGTAGCTTTAGTAGATTCAAAATGAAGGCCAAATTTTATTTTTATATCATCTAATTCCGTGTAAACGATACGCTGGAGTTTCTACAAAAAATTTAAATCCGTAAAACCAATTCGGCGAATAAAACTATTGTAGAATCTAAAAAAAAATAGTGAATAAAATTATATAAGCCTTTTTGAGGACACTGATTACAATTAAGGGGGTTGTCGTGGTAGAGTTAACATAAAAAAATTGGTTTTGGTTTACATCCTTTCAATATAAGTATTCTTATACACAACACGTCAACAATTATTAAGTCTGACGCACACACATAAAGAATAACAGAAAAAATTATTACAATTGCGAAAACTTTTAGATAACACGGACTTTTGTTTGAACCTGTACCACTATATAGATATACAAATAACATTATGCAGTAAATTTCAGTCCATGAATCTTTAAAACGGTAAAGCTAGGCTTCCTAAAAATTAAAATGACTGTTTTAATTGGGATTGACTTTATTGTATTCATTATTTGTAAAATTCTGAAGAAAATTAACCGAATTAGAAGTAAAAATGTGTCCTTGAGAACCAGTTGGCAACGACCTCTTGATAAGAGCCCGTGTATAACTGTAAATCATTGCGATTTAATTTCTCAAAAACTATCAAGCAAGGTCCTCTGAAATTTGGATATGTTATGTGCAATGATAAGATAAGTGCGATGTAATTTTCCGAAGAATTTCTAAAGAAAACGAAATATCACTATAACCCCTTGAACTATCAAAAAAAGGAATGGTAGAATTCTACGCATGCATGTTGATATTTTATATAATACCTAAAATTCCTGTTTTTCAGATGACTGACAAAAAAATTAAACTCTTAGTATACTTGTGTATTATTTTGATTTAATTACCATAAACTATGCTGAAACTTTTGTATCTCGGAGTTTTTGAGGTCACTGAGGTCTCTGATTACGTATTTGCTATATGATAGGAGAATCAAGATGGCAGATATATTAGATGGCAAAAGTTATTTAAAAAAAAAAGACTAGATTGAGTAAAAAACATGATAGGGTTCTTAGGGTCACAGCGATTTTGCTGTAAAATAAAAAATAGATTAAAATTGCGGATCCAACATGGCATGAAAGATGAATGATTTATGTTAGACTTAGACAAATTTTGTACAAATAAAGTTAGTATTGTTAATACAACAGATCATACATTTATGAATTGGTAGTGACAATTTAAAATGGATACAATATTTAATAATATGAGCATATCTTTAAAAAAATGATTTGCAAGGAATCAAGTAGAAAGCTGCATATGGATTTATTGTCAGATTACGGGTGAGTTTGATAAGTGAAGCTTATCAATTCATAGTCTCATAAGTAATCCAGTCAAAAAATTTATATTTATTTAGATATGGATTTCCATATAGATTTCTCATGTCAAAATCTGTTTCAAATTTCCATATAAAAAATTTATATTTAAATACCTATTGTTTTTTATTTATGAGAATAATATATAATACAAACATATCGACTTTTGTAAGTATTATCACCCATAAGGCAACACCAAGACTGGGGGGCCTGATGAATTTCATTCGAATTTTCAATAAATGTTCAATTATTTTTAATTCTTATTTTGCAGTTTCAATTCTTAGGGCCCTGAGTTTTAGTGTTGCCATATAGGTTGAAACTCTTGTAAAATAAGATTTTTTGTTTATTATTTCATTCTTAAAAACATAATTCAACATGGGAAATCCATATAAAAAATACATGTACAAATCCATATAAATTTTTTTGACTAGGAAGTCTTACGTAAATTTTGTTTTACATTCTATCTCTTGGTATTTACTGCTTAAGTAATGAATTTAATTACGGAAAATAGCCCTTAGAAATTTATAATAGCGAGTCTGTAGCTTTAATTGGAGATTTTGAGATCTCGGCTGTGCTACGAAATATTACAAAAGTGGCTTAAAGATTTGCTAATATTTACTGATGTAAAGTTTGGTACATTTAATTATGCATACGCTATATTTTTACAGAGTTTATTTAGTCATATTTCTTCAGGAACTGTTATTTTATTTATAGCACCAGAGTTATCTAATAGCCGTAAGTCTTAACGTATTATAATTGAAACATCGTATTGTAAATCAAAACGTATTAAAAAATAACAATCAATCAATAACCGTATGAATCTATCTGTATGCATACATTTTCTGCGATAATATTATTTCAGTCTGAAAATTCGTGATTAGTGGCATCAATAAGTTTTAATAAGTTTCATAGAATGATTGTATTGTTACATTAATTTTTTTCGCCATACGGAATCAGCAATTTGAATTTTTTTTCCATATTATTGCAAATTCGCTGTGTGACTTTGAGAACGCTACTCTAAAACTTCTTACAAAATTTGGTAATTCAAAAAATGTTTGCTACTTTATTGGATCTGCTATTTTTAATCTCATATCAGACAGCAAATATGTGATCAGATACCTCAAAAACTCATAGATACAAAAATTTTAGTGTGATGTATCGTAATAAAATCGAAATAATAAATAAGTGTAATTTTTTTTCAGGTTGTACAAAAAATAACAGAAAACTGAGGTATCAAATAAAATGTAAACATGGATGCGTAAAATTCTACCATTCTTTATTTCTCATAGTTTATTTGTTCTTAGTCATCTTAAAAGACCTTAAATAATCTTTTTTAATAAATTTTTATATTCTATGGTTATTTTGCTAGTCAATTTTGATCTACCGTTTGGAATTTGTTTATATTATATGAAATTGTCTATTTGTGACCCCAGAAACCCCAACACACCGTTTTTACGGAATTCTGTAATTTTTGCAAATATTTCGCCACCATTTTAAATCTGCCTTATTTAATCTTATATTTGACCGTTAATTCGTATTTAGCGACCTAAGAAAGCCCTATGCATGAAAATTCCATTGTATTCCATCGTATGGCTATTCGTATGGTAAATAAGTATACTAAAACTGTGATTTTTTGTGGTTGTTCTGAAAATTAAAAAAAAATTAGGTCTTATATAGAAGATATGGTTTAAAAGATCGATGGTAAATTTAATAATGATAATTTTTTGTAGTATAGTCGTAATAGCATAAGAATTGACTTTAGAAAGTGCGTTTGAACAAAAAAGTTTTTGCAGTCCCACTCTGCGATGTCGTGCTATCAAATATAAGAAAAATATACGGTATAATTGTAATACACGTAAGAAATGACTTACTTCAACCATTCAGTACCATAATAAGATATACAAAAATGCTCCAATGCCTTGAAAGATCTTGTAGTGGCAAACAATTTGAAAACAGTAGGGACGGTAAGAGACCTGCCGATCCTGATTTTCAACCAGTGGTCACATTTAGTTGAACAATTCGAGGATACTTTAGAATATCTGAAAATAACAGCTACACTTCATACAAAGACATTAGTAGTACTAATAGCAGGACAGCAATGTATAATTATTAAATACCACGAGTTATTAGTAGAGGGTAACAAAAAACCAAATAAGACACACAAAAAAATAGCAAAAGACTTTTACTAGAGAAATATCACACCGAAAGTAAGACGATTTGAACTTGGATACTCATTTCAGACGAAGAAATTAGTGCTGGTAAAAATAAAACAAGCCATGATTATTACAGATGTTCCAAGCAGCTCCTCCAAAAATATCAATTGTTTCTTATGGACTTATCAACAAAACTTTAATAAAAGGCTACAAACACATCCTGTCAATACAACATTGCTAACGCAGTTTATCGTGCTTGTGCCAGTACAGAATGTAACAGCAGAAGAAACGGTGAAAGCCGTAGTAAATCAAGTCATAGTATATTTTGGATTTCTGGAATGTATATTATCTGATCGAGGCACGCACTTGATCAATAAAAGTATGGAGA
Source organism: Copidosoma aretas (assembly GCA_030522625.1). Taxonomy (NCBI): domain Eukaryota; kingdom Metazoa; phylum Arthropoda; class Insecta; order Hymenoptera; family Encyrtidae; genus Copidosoma; species Copidosoma aretas. Next base: position 16,391 of record JAPYYV010000158.1, on the reverse strand, counting down.
ATTTTGCTAAACTCTTTAATATCAATAAAATTTGTAGTTCATCTTTTCACCTTCAGACGAACTAGACATTAGAGAGAATGCAGAATAATGCACCGCACGCTTACAGAATATTCTAAGGCAAACATTAACACGTATATTAGATTGGACAAGTAGCTACCTATGGATATGTATTCTTATAATATGACAGAACACAAGACTACAAGATACTCACTGGTCGAATCGGTATTTGACTAAAGAGCGAAAACACTCCCAAGTTTTAAAACGCCCCCGGATGGACAAACATCAGACGAATACTCCATGAAAGTAGTAATGATACTTACAGAGATAAAAACAATAGCATCAATCAACCAGATGCAAGCGAACACCGCAGAAAATTAACTTCGACCGAAAACTAAGTACTAAATTTCGTATAGACGGAGACACCGTTTTCGTCCGCAAAGATTTGTCAAAAAAAAATATGACGCGTTATTTAAAGGTCCTTACAAGATTGTAGGGATAATAATTACAATGTCAAATTCAAGAAAGATAACAAAATAAGAATCACCCACTCCGATAAAATAAAACAATTTTAAATCTTGAAAGCACTGGCGGCTATCAAATATCAGCGTAAAGAAAAGTAGCAATACAAAAAATAACAAAAAAAGACACTTAAGAACAACGCCGAAACAATAATCAACTGTGCTGATATCATACTACGCGAATTCGCGTAAAAGAAGCAATTAAATTTACACATACAAATATACAAAATATAAATGAGTGGTAAATGTGAAACTGCCGAAATGCAAATGTGATTTTCAATATATTTTTATACGTGCACGAATAGATACGCTTCAATTAAAAAAAAAAACATGTTTTTGTTGATGTTTTCAAAACTAAAAATACTACCAGTAACAAATCAGCAGACAAACATTTTGCACACGAATTCAAAAACGTGCTCACGAAAAACTAATCTGTTCACCAGCTCAACACGATTACTCTTGAACTTGCGAATCCAACGTTACAGTAGATCTTGAAGAAACTCTTTACATTACGAACAGTTGGGGGTAGTGCTAAAACCCATAAATGTTATAAAACAAGACACTACGAACGAGTTCTGAAAATTTGAGTATAGATGAACACACAAATTTGGACAAAATATAGATCTATCATACAATCCTTATAAAAGACCATGAAATTCATTGTAGTTAAAAAACACAGACACATATACAAACACACACATATACATATATATTATATACATATCAGCACAAATTTCTTTAAAATATCAGTACTAAAAGACTGTTGAATTTACAAGGATAAAATTTGTTATAAGAAGTATCATTGCATGTAAAAAAATCCAAATTGTTAAATTTCAATAAAATAAATTTCGAAATTTTGCAAAAAACCAGGGTTATTATAAGCCTGTTATTTATCTGAATATTTATTTATTTCTCTCCGTTGTTTGACGACCCCGAAAAGTATTAACCTAGTACTCTCCCCATACTCAATCCATCTTGGGCTTAGAAGATGGATCCTTTCCCTGTTCTCTCCTTCCAGCCTCTACATCATTCGGCAGAGCATCATCAGTTGACAGCTACCAAGAGACAATTATCAGAAATAGCCAATGGAGGAACATCATCGGTCATTGTGGGTCGACGGGGAGACGCCCATGGACACTCTGCGATGACAAGTAGTTTTCTGGCTGGGCTCCAAATCTGTTAAAAATTTTTAATATTGAACAGACAAGGCATAATTAATAAAGCCAATGCAGGATATACACATATATCTTTCTATCTTACATAATTTTACTCGGGTTATAAGGGGCTTTACTTCTCCCCTGCTTATTCTTCGTTCCCCTTAACTCTTTCTCGAATAGCGTAGTTATTGCTTAATTTTTCCGCAATTTTTAACCCACCTTAATTGTCTTATGGCTTGCTCTTCATCTCTTGCTCTCCCTGCTCCACCTTGCTTCTCTTAGCACCTTTTTAGTTCCTTCCAAGCCCCCACTTATCTCATCCTCAACTATCCTTAAGTTTCCCCCTAGCACCTTGTTTGAATATTCTCATCTGTTGTTCCGGCTCTGCTCTTTGATAATGCCGTAAAAAAACGCGTAATTAAAGAAAAATACTAAAATCTATAATACTTAAGGAGGCTCACACCTAATACATAGCTCATATCGTGAATACGTTATTATAAATATTTATTAGAAGTTATAAAAAGTTTTACTTAAACTGACAATAGTATAGCTAATGATAAAAATCGTGCGATTTTCATCATAAAATTTTGTTGTCAAATTTTTCACATACCGAGGATTGAAAATAAATTCAACAAATTTACTTAATCTCTTCCATTTTACATGTTATTTTTAGATTTTTAGGCTTATTCTCTTCATTAAAGAAATTCATTAGGAGTCATGAATATAAAATTCGCAAGTACTTGAATAGGTTTTCCAGAAAATTCAATTATCTACATAGAATTACGAATAATACGTGTAGAATTGAATTTTCGCAGAACCAATTAAAGTTTTTGCAAATTTTATGTCGGTGACTCCTAATGAATTTGTTTGAAGAAGAGAATAAGCCCAAAAATCTAAAAATAACATGTAAGATAGAAGAGATTAAGTTAATTTGGTGAATTTTTTTTCAATCCTTGGTATCTGAAAAATTGTATAACAAAATTTTATGATGAAAATCGCACGATTTTCAACATTAGCTATATTATTGTCAGTTTAAGTAAAACTTGCTATAACTTCTAATAAATATTTATAATAACGTATTCACTATGTGAGCTATACATTAGGTGTGAGCCTCCTTAATGTAGCATTTTTTATTTGAAATACAAAGTTTTACATATCTGGATAAGTAGTCAGATTGCAGAAGACTTTTACTGCTTGTGTGACAAATTTGTATATCTGGAAATTGGAGATGACTTTATATGTCTGATTAAATGCGTCGATCACTTGAATAATTTTTTACATGTAAGACATTCAAATTTTTTCCATATTGTGTTTTTTTACATCTTAAATGCAATTTATACATTGTGTCAGAACAACAAGTTCCACTCACAAGTAATAACTTTTCGTTTTCTTTCGTCTAATTGTAAGCTTTAAGAAGTTGCAAATTTCAAATTACATTTTTCCAGATGTATATTTGATTAGTGCGATAACAAAATTTTGTTTTCATGTAAAATGTCATCAACTATTAATAACTTTATATAATGAGTTCGTGTACCTTGAGTCCATTCCTAATCTATTTTTGTCAAAATATCAAAATCATGAATTAATTATTATCAATGTTTATCTGAAATATATCATCGCTGTGTTTGTTCATATTAATAACATGACAGAGATTAGATTGTAATAGATTTTGATTGTTTGACTGTTTATTTTAATTGAATAAAAAAGTGTGAATTTTCGTTTACATTAAAAAAAAGCATCTATAAATTTACAATGTTACTGCAATAAACAAAAAAATATCACTTTGAAGAAAACTTTGTTATCAATAAAAAATTTCTTCTCATACGACATTTTTCAATCATGACATTTTCATATTCGATCCAAATAAAAATTGTTTCCGGATCCGTACACCTCGATAGTGCAACATATTGTCCGGAAGTAAATAAAGGTATTTCAATGTATAATCTTACATAATCAAATCTTTTACGTTAAATTTTGATAGCAGTCATAGAAAATGCTAAAGTAAGAGGAAGTTGTTTATTATATAAAATATATGGCAGTTAAAAGTTTCCTGTCTTTACTGTGATTTGCGGGATATAAATTTCATTCTGTTTTCACCAGTAATTATTACGTATTTGATATTGTACTTGAGTAATTTTCGTATTTTTAACGTTCTACCATTATGAAGGCCATTGTTAATACTTTAATTTCATATTTACATAACCAGAGCGTTGATTTCTCAATTTAATTAATGTAGTGGAAGACCTCCTTTAATATTATTGAAGTAGTCTATTGGAAAATGAATATGAATACTGTTCCCAGTTTCTTCAACTCCCTCATGAGTTGCGTAATCAACGCTCTACTAATTCGCGATTTCTTCGCTCATATAATTTAAAGTTTTATTGTTTAAAAAATACGTTAATTATTTATGGGTCATAAATATTAGTCTAATAATTAAAGAACGATCAGTTTTATTAAAAAAAGATTTAATCATTCTATCATTAATATCAAGCTGTTATAGCAATAATTCCTTACCAATTGAACAAATGTTTTTCTTTACACATAAATTGTGAAATGCATGCCAAATCTTTAAATACTTCCTAGTTTTACTAGAATAATAGAAATTTTATTTGCATTTTTTACTACAAGAAGCATTTAAGGTGGTTCATGCGCGACTCCCAAGTCAAATGTATGACTGTAAATTTAATTTTTTGTAAAGTTCTCGACACTAATAAAAATGTCATAAAATAATAATTATTGAATAAAGTAAAGCCCTACTATCAAATTTCTAATCATAAAATTTCGTCCAAAAGTTGCTAGAAACGATTTTTTTAAATTGCATTTAACCTTAAAATTTCCGCAGACAATGATATCCTATGCCTTTAACATAGGAAGTGTAGTTGTTCGATTGCATTTCCATTGATATGTTTTTAATTATACGGTAATTCACGTTCTCCAATGTACCAAAATCTTTGGGTAAATAAGTTAGTTATAAGTTAGTTATATCTACGTTTTGTACCTGCATTACGTGCTAACGAGTGAAACAACGCTTGGCCCATCAATTAATGAGTGACCTCTCTGCAGATAGGGTTACTCCAGTGCGCCATTTCACGAATACAGGCCTGGACTATTCGGGGCCGATTCACATTAGAACTTCGAAAGACCGGGGGCACAAGTCTTACGAAGGAAACATTGTAGTGTTTATCTACTTGGTGGTTAACGATCTGACTACCGTCTCCTTTCTTGCTGCATATCGGCGTTTTGTGAGTACAAGAGAAATAGGTGAAACACCACCTTAAAAGAATGATCAAAGCGCACACTCTTACTTTCGAAAAATTAACCACGGTTTTACAGGAATTTAAAGCGGGCCTTAACTTACGATCTTTTTGCCCCCACACAGCGCCATAGGTGGAGTGTCTGTTATACCGTATAATAAGAGCTGCTGAAGGATCGGGCTGTTATAGTGAGTTCACGGGTGCTCCGGAGTAGCAGCTAAGCCGCAGGCACGGCGCTACTACTGCCCCGAAGTAGGGAGACTTACACCTGCATAGCGAGACAGCTGCTATCCCGCATACGTTGATAGCAGCTACTTCTCATGGGTGACGCTTCTCCTACTCCGGTGCGGTGATCCAACAGCATGGGACCGGTGTATTAGCTACACCGAAACTCGAGGCAGGGGCTACACGCATATTTGGTGTTGCCTGTACACTAGGGTGTCCGTTATTTACCAAATGCAATTTTTTGATCATCTACCCTTGGAAATTTCTTTGTTGTATCCAAAAATATAAAACTAGGGCTTGAAAACCAACATTTTTTAGATTTAACACGTGCCACCAGACACATCTTGATTTCTTATTTTAATAGCATGGAATTTTTACGTTTTTAACCTTGTTTAATTATTTAGAACGATTTTAGTATTTTTTATAGATTTTTAAACCACACCATTAAGTAACATATCACTGGGACTTGATTAATTAATTTTTTCCAGCTCAAAATAAGAAAGTTAAACAAAATCGATTTTGTCCTTCTTAGCCTTCGAAGAACAAAAAATCCAAAAAAAGAAATTATTTAACTATCTTATTTAGAGCTAAAAATAAATTAACAAATTCTAATGGACATGTAATTTAATTGTGTGATTTAAAAATTTAGAAAAAATACTCATAGTGGTCAAAAAAATTAAACAAGGTTGAAGTATAAAAATTATATGCTATTTAAATGAGGAATCAAGATGTTCTGGTGCAGTGTAGGGTAAGAAGTAGTTCAATTAAACTTAAGCTCAAGTTCAAGTTAAGTTCCTATAAGCTTATTGAGTTCTTAGTTCCTTTTTTTATGGAAACTTGAACTGAACTTGAACTTATATTCAGAAATGGACTTGAACTTTTTTATACACAAATTTAAGCTAATTGTTAAGCGTTTAAAATAGTTTGTTTTACTTTTATGATAGTTGTGTATTCAAATTGTAATTCTTAAGAACTGCAAATATTATTAGTTAGTACAGATTGTGCATATTATATATTGGTATCATCAACCTAGTGATACAGTTGTACATTATAATTTACTTACGACGGGAACGTTCGCTTACTTATTCTTGTTGAAGAAGTCTTTGGGTAAACAGTTCATGCTTGCTTTTTCTCTCGTTATATCAATTAAAATTTGTGATGATAAGTGATCATTGTGATAAAAATCATAAGTGGTGATGAAAATGAAATTCCATGGCTAGGTAGTTCTGATTTTTTCGAGTTCATTGAGAAAGTTGACAATATTTACAAGTTAATGTGCAAGCTGTGCCTGAAAAGTGACATTATCTGTGTAGACAAATCTTCAAATTCCAAATCCAAAACACGTATAGTGGTGAGTATATCACAAACGTATACGTATTTCTGGGCTTTTATGTACCCATATCCAACTCATATCTTTCCTAACCCGACCTACCTACCCGACTTATCCCTTCTTTTTTAACTGCCCTGGTTTCCTTAAGTATGCGAGCCTTTCGCCAGAGCCCCTCGACCCCTAGAGTAAAGTTATTCTTAGACGACTCGGCCATCCAGCCTACTTGATACTATTTGCAGGGCGCAGCGATAGTGTCAAGCACATCCTGGCTGGTATCAGGCCGGAAGAGGTCCTTCCATTGATCATCTACGTTACCGTACCCACTGTTAAAATCCCCTGGAGGTCTAGTCATCATCCGGAAAAATCCACTGATCGTCTTAAAAATCAGATAAAGGTTTTTCCAGCATCATGGGTACTCCTATCAAAAAAGCTCGACAAAAAAAAACTCTCAATATTTGTCGACGGGATTTGAACCCACGATCCCATAAGTTTTTTGGACTTCGCCGCTAGCTTGCTAACCCTTACACCATAGAAGCTTTGGTTTATTACTGTTACTATTATTTATACATTCAAAAATGTTGAAGTGGCCAAAATCATAATTTGTATTAAAAATTACGTTAGTTTTAAACGTAGCGTAAAATCTCCAAAATAATAAATTCTTTTAGAATCTTTAAATATAACTTGTGTGTATACCTGGTAAACATCAACAAAGCCCATTATTTCAATGTGTAGACCATAAATACCAAGCCGAGACATTTTATTTGTGTTGTCTTCTTTACTTTTGATTTCCTCGTGATAATTATTTCCTCTAATAAAATCTTTGTCATTGTTACATCTATTTACGATATAACCGACTATAAAATTTCGGGATTCCATTTGAAAATTTTGTGAACCAAACAAGAAATAAGAGAATTATCGAAATTAGCAACTTTTATCACATTCTATTATCACTTTCGCTATCTTCATTATTATTTTTTGTCAATATTTCGTACATAATTTTCTTCTTATCACCTCAACAAAAGTTTAAAATTTTCCTTAGTTCTTCCTCCATTGTATGCTACTTATTATTCTAAAATACGAATGGCAGAGTTATATAAGTATAACGATAACTTTATTGATACGTTCGGACTACCAAAACAAAATTGTAAAGGAATAAAAATGAACATACATGCCAAACTTTATTCCTATTATTTATGTCTTGGATAAGATGAAATGATGACTTCCATAACTATCAGTGCCAACATGATTAAAAAAAAAATTATTTATAAAAATTATGCTACCAAACATTAGATTTCAAATAAATAGCAAGAGAAGTAAAGTGGATAAGAGGAAAAGTAATATTGAAGATATAAATATTGAGTGGATAGGGCGATGATACATGTAGAAAAAAAAGGAAAAGACACAATTCGAGGATGAGAGTAAAAAAGCTAGCACGTGATCACAAGGTATACGATTCGAGGAGCAGAGGAGACATGATACTTGAAAACTACTGCTTCGAGGCAGGTAAAAGTAAGACTATCTTGGAATAACAAATCTGAAAGTTAAAAAACGAAATTAAAAGAGATAAAAAAACAGAAACAGAAACCATTAAGTAAATGTAGGAGCTTCAAAAGGCGTAGAGAAGGGATCTAGAAAAAAATATGGAAGGCAAGACGAGTGGGTGGAAGAAAAAGGCTGGTTAACGGAGAGGATGGAAAAACTCTAATGTAAAGCCAAAAAAAAAAGAGAGAGAATAAATGTGAATGATTTCGTGAATAAAGTGCGAAAGTTTGTTGCGGAAAGCTTAAAAGTATCAATGACGGTTCGAAAAGCCTACATGATCGAAAAGAAATAAGATAAGCATGGCAGCATGGTGATAGCCACGCTGTAAACATACGCAAAAAGAGAGGTTATGAGTAAGAAGAACTCATACGTCAGAAACTTATTTTTTTCTCGTACTACGTCAAGAAGAATTCTTACCTTTCCAGTAGATTTATTTAGTGATTAAACGATGAAAAGTGAAGTTGGAATATGATTCTTGAATTGCATGCATATTATTGTTCTGAAATAATTATATGAAATTTATGTACAAAATTTTTTTATTATATTTTACTACATACATGCATAACGTATGAGCTATAATGAATATGGAATTTCGACCAAAATGACAGTATTTTTAAATTCGCGGGCATAATCGTTTGGGTAAAAATTATCCAAAAAAGTCATTGATCTCTTTTTTAGATTTTTCCAATTTATTGTTCTGAATATATATATTTCTATATAAGTATAAATTATGATATGTAAATAAACAATTTATACTCGCAAGATTTATAAAATATTCAATATCTTTGCTTAGATGAACGTAGGTGCTGTATGAATTTTCAGTTTGAAAAAGGTGCTATATGAATTTTCAGTTCAAAATAGGTGCAACGTGAATTTTCAGTTTATAATGGTGCTATGTGTATTTTCAGTTTGAAAAAAGTGCTACGTGCATTTTCGGTTAAAAAAGGTGCTATGTGCATTATCGCATAAAAACGAGTGAGCATTCCGGATTAAAATAAAGAATTCATTCTACTTTGATTGTTCTAGATCAAGAAAAGTAAGATTATAGAGTGCCATATATGATGTTATTTTTAATGCAAGAGTGCATATAGCACCTTTTTTAACCTAAAAATTCACACAGCACTTTTTTTATCTGAAAATGCACATATCACTTTTTTTAAACCGAAAATTCATATAGCACATTTTCTAACATTAAAATTGATGTAGCACCTTTTCCAAACTGAAAATGTATATAGCACCTTTTCTTAACCGAAAATGCATATAGCACCTTTTCTAAACTGAAAATTCATATAGCATTGTATTACTCCCAAGCGACGATATATCAGCATAACGTTTAATGGCTTAGTGATTTAATATATAATCAAAAAATTTGACTCTACATTAATACAAAATTTATACGATGAATGAAATTTCTGAGAATGCTAATAAATCTTCTGATCGCGTTTTTTATTAGGTAATATTTTTGCATGATAAACTCTTTTGATTTTAAGAATATACAGAATATTTTAATTAACTATAATGCTCTAATATTGTTGCTCATACATCTTTACAATATTTATTATTAATTACATTACATTTATATCCATATATAAAAATTTTTATTTTGTCATATATGGGTCATTCTGCCGCTACTCACTCAAATAGCGTCTGGGGCTCGTGTAGCCGTATTAAAAGAAAATTAAATAAGTTAAAAGTGATAATGTACGCTGAAATTTGTAAGCTTTCTTTTACATATAGCCTCAAACCGATGTACTGCCCATAAAAAATAAAGCTTTTTTGACGAATTCGCGCGTATTTTTTACCAACTATAATATACAGGAATTTCATTCGTACTGTGGTTACATCAATTATCAACTAGCAAATACGAGTTATCACTGCATTCATTTTGTCCGGCGATATGCACTAAAATCATGGTTTGAGAACAAATTGCTTTAAATGTAACTAATGACTATACAAAATTGTATCTAAAGCTATATTCTATAAACTCTAATATGTATTTTTAATTTTAGCTCCTCCATCGCCTTTAGTTTTGATTAATTCAGACGTGGACTACAATGTTTATAGTCCAATAACTCACAAATCATCTTTAATAAATCGCCATGGTACAAGTAGTCCACCCCTGCCACCGCCACCACCTCCAGATAAAGATGAACTTTCTCAATTTGGTCGATTGGTAGCATGTACAGGGACAATCAGGCCAATTGTCCCAGAAGAAGAAGATCTCCCAGGATGGGTTCCAAAAAATTACATAGAAAAAGGTAGGATAGTAATGTACTATTTCTTGTATATAACTTCTGAGCTATATCTAGAGAAAAATCGTATTTTATGAAAGTTATTTGCCGAACCGTCTTTAGAAAAGATGGAATTTTAGGTGCTAATAATAGGTAACTGTACACAATTATACAGGAGTGCGAAGCTCCACAAGTATACGCGTATCTTCGTATATTATATAGTCCTTTTGGTGGAGCTTTCCACACCCCCATCCCCATCAAATAGGGATAATTTTAGCTTTGTTTAAGACTTGTTTCTTCCCCCCTCCTTTGACACCATCACTTTTAGGAGCATTTTACCATGTTTTCAACCGTTGATAGTATCAATCATTATGCTTCAAAAATCAAAGCACACTATTCTTTTCTATAGAACCAGCAAGGTTTAGTGACGACTGGGAGAGAATATCAAGCGTATACAATTTCTCACCAAGTTGAGCCGTAAGTTCATTCAAGTCAGTTTATTCGCGTTACTTTCGTGGATTTAAGTTGTTGTTATGTTAGTTTAATAAGTTCGAAGAATTAAAAAAAGCACATTGCGCAAGCCAAATCACTTTTCCATGTTAACGTAGGCAAAAAACAAGGAAAAGCAGGCAGCAAGCGATGTAAACCAGTTTCAATACTATGCTAGTTACAAAAGGAAGCAGTAAAATAGCTGATGTGCCTTTAACTTCCACAGGTTCTTGTCCCCAGGTAATTATCTCCTGTAATTTTGTAAATAATATCTCCAGGTAATATGGGAAATAATCCGATCTGATTATATATCACTAAATTTAAAAGTAAATTTTCAGTTAGCAAAATAATGTTTTCATTCGCCATAACGTTGAAATATAGTCGAGTGTAAAAATTTAACGTTAATATATGGTTCTAATGGGAATGCAAACTAATAACTATTTTTTATTATTTATTTGCTTACATTTCCATTGTCATTTTATAACGGTTGATACTTCTGCAAGCATTAAAATCAATTTGTTACATAAATATAAATCGAGCTTTAGCTTAAAAAATAGCCTACTTACATGAATGTAATTGATCAAAGCCTATAGTGTGTACGATTCGTTGCCTATTGGTAGCATTATTGGCAGAGCAACTCTCCAGTAAGCAGGAGGTTGTGTGTTTGTGGCACACTCGGGGACGATTCTTTTTATTCTCGCATTCTATTTGGGCTAATTATCTAAGTGCGTTTTTACTTCTTAAAAGAAAAATACTTCTTACAAAATCAATTTTTATCAATGATTGTAAAAAATAATTAATTCATTTTTATCCTCGAAAAATACAGGCATCATTCACTGTTGAGAGAGGTCTATGTGCCTTTATCTGCATGCACCGCCAATTTTTAATACATCTTACTATATTATATAGCTATTTTGGTGGGTCCAGAGCCAAGCCTCCGCACTCCCACCATGCCCCCTTTTAAATAACCCTCCTCCTCCCACAAAAGAAGGTTAAATTCGTTTGTTTAGGCCTATTTTTATAAAAGCCTGTAGCTCCACAAGGGCCCCCAAGAAACCGTCCCCTCCCTCTACACCCACGTGAGGGAATGCTCTCTGTTATAATTTCTTATTAACATTGCTTCATTTATTAATGTTTATCATGTAATCATCAGTCGGAATTATAATATTATCTTTTAAGATGTATACTTTTTTATTAACTTATACTAGAACATATTAGATAAAAGTTTCGGTAGTTATTATGCAGTAAAATAAATGTTTTGTAATATCCATTGTTTCCACAACACACACGAGGTAAATGGATTCGGCGCGCTTAACTTTTTTTTTGTTTTTATTATTAGTATTTAAATATAAAATATGTCTAAAAAATCAAGTTAGTACATGACATGATATATTAAGATCTCGCAATAAGGTTGTATCGTTTTTAAAACACAGCCCCACAGCCCTATTCATCCACGAAAAAGCAGAAAGCCACACTTTTATCTTTGAAAAAATATGATTACCTTTACAAATAATATATGATATTTTTTGTTCAAAGTTTTTTTACGTGCCTGCCTCTCTCCTATGCCTTGGATATATATGTACTAGTGGGTCTTCGCCCCTGCACGCTCTGCGTGCCAACCCCGTTATTTTAATATTTTTATTCTTGTGTCTAAATTTGGGGATATTCGCTTTAACAGCCCCAGTGCTTTGACTGAGTATTTTGACCCCGTTGTTTCGGCTGTATGACTGACAGTAGTTTCTATTTTTTTCTATGAGAAAAACGTTTTTTAGATTTTTTTTTTTTTTGTGCCTGACATGAATACATACATTGAATTATTTACGTGTGTATTTATTTACATATCACTTATTGCGTCGTAACTGCAAGATAATAGACCATCTACGGGTCTCTAGTAGGTGCACTGGTGTAAAATTCATTAAACTTAAAATCTATTTATTTATGTATTCATCTGAAAATTTCAGTCCTTTTTTCTTTAACAATTAAAAACGACATTTAAAGTCATTTCATAAGTCAAATTTATAAAAAACATTTGATGATGTCGTTTCTATCGATTATCTATTTTCAGTTTTTTTTTTTTTTTTTTCCTACATACCCACGGTGTATAATCTCTTATTTTAGAGGATACCAATTTTTTCAAAGTATCTATCGAAACAAAACGTAAAAGGTTGAAAAAGGAAGTCAACATTTTGCATACGATCGGTGCATGTTTTTCAAACATTAAAATGTCCTCTCTTTTCATCTCAAATCAGTCCAACCTTATACTTATAGTATCTATTATTTTGCTTCTGTGCATAAGAATTCAAACAATTTCGGGCCCAATCTGCCCTCCGGGCCCAAAATTTTTTCTGCCCTAGGGTGCAAAGTATTTTTGCGGGCCCAAAGTGTGCCCACGGGTGCAAAATTGCACTTTGCGCCCTCGGCAAGAAAAATAATATACGAGACTCGGGCACACAAGTAAACCAAGCGCACCCTTCGGGCGCTCATGTTTGTACTTTGTGCTCTAGTGGCGTAATGTACTATTATTACCATTGAGTCACTACAATAAGAAATGAAAAATCTTCTACTTCATGATGATAATTTCAGACATTTGATTTGATATTACATTGCTATGTTTTGTTTCGCTACATTTAACGCAAATTTCATTCATGAAATAAAAAAGTCAATTTACAACTTGAAAATTAAAGGCCAAATTTTTCACAGTTCACCTAATTTTCTTTTTCCATCTGATAAACAAGAACCATTATGCAGTCAAACTTATATTCACGGCGATTTAATTGCTGTTGAAAAAAGATTAATATAAAATAAAAATTTGTGAATAACCATGTAGAACTTTTAACTGATATTATGAGTAATAATCCATTTACCAAAAAGTACAAACATTCACACCGAATAGCGAATATTCAAAATTTTCCAAATGATAAAATATATTGAGTTTGAAAAAAAATTATCCAAAAGCATAGATATAATAAACCCTTGGTACCAAAACGTTGTGTCGTTACTGTTTTAAGTTCTGGTACAATAAAAAAATTTGATTTATGTGTACATCCAAAGCATTTACCGGAGAACTCACCATCACACACATATTTGAACAAACTGTCGCATTCCATAGACCCTATGGTGTTTCCCATAATGTTTTCTTTAGAAGACATAGGTTGGAGTACCATTTACAGTGAAAATCCAGAAATGAATCTGAAACTATATCTCTTCTACATCATTATTTGTATAGACTATCACATAGGCAGAAATCACAGCATTTCAATCCATTGTTATATGGTGGAAGACTAACAGAACAATTCTTTTTACGTGCATATGCAATAATGAAAAGTAATAAAATGATTTTTTTTTTAAATAATCAAAAATCTTTAAAAATAGAGTGTTATTAAGGATTATTAGATCATGTAATGAATAATGCATCTAATTTCTTCAAAAACTTTTAAAATGAAAAAGTCGGTAATCTTTATATTTTACCATCAACTTATATTAGGGGACCAAGACATATGCATCAACATTACCAAGATGCTACGTCAATTATGAGAAAACACGGAAAACCAAATTTTTTTGTAATAGTTTCTTGTAATCTGAAAGGGAAAGAATTGAAAAAAAATTTTAAAGAATTTCTAAAAAACACAATGTCCATTAATATCGCGAAGATAACAGTAAGATAACAGTAAGTAAACCAAATTACAGTCAATATTAGAGGATGTTAAAAAAAAAGATATTTTTGGTAAGGTTATTGCATATGTCTATACCATTGAATTTCAAAAACGAGGATTACCTCATGCACATATTCTTATCACATTACATGCAAACAATAAATTGATAACAGCTGATACTATACATAAATATAATTTTGCTGAAATTTCAAATAATGAATGTTTTATAGGGCACATTAGAAAAATACTCCAAAACAAACAAAGTTCCCAAAACAAATTACAGCAACTCCAAAATTCAAAGAAAACGGCCACCCTGAATAAAAAAAAAGAGATGATTGTCATAAAAACCATTCTTTTACAAAGCGTACAGATTTGATCAAAAAATAGCCGACCCTTTTTTGATTTTCTTGAAAATTTTTTTACGGGTTTTATGTCGAAAAAAAAGATACCCGTGTTCGAGGATTTATCATTTTTTTTTTTTTTTTTTTTTAAATAAAGAGGGTTAAAATTTCTTTGTTTTCGTGATTTTTGCCTAGGAGACTCATTTTCAAAAATTCATAGCTCCGGTTCTTTTCATGCTAGAAAAAACATTTTTTTCCATTTTAAAGCTAAAGAAGTGAATTTTAAGGAAAAAATAATTTCAAAAAAATTTATTGAAAATTTCATATTGTTATAAACAATTTAAATGTTTAAATCAATTTTTTACAATTTTACCAACCACTTAGCGTGTTTAAAGTGTAACCATCGTATTCTACTCCAAATTTTACATAAAAAAATGATTTTTTTATTGATGGAGAAATGATTATTACTAGGGCAAAAAAATTTAATAACCTCGCGCGGTACCTCATGTCGGTGCGCCAGGTGCAAAGTATATCTTATATTCTCGCCTCATACCGTTGTTTCCTGTATTATATGACTAATAGTGTATATATATGTATAATTTTAATTTTTAATTGAACAATATTATTTATTAATAATTAAGAATTTATCAAAAATTTGGGCAAGATTGAATAAACAATAACATTATTTCAGCTTATAAAGTGATGTATTACGATTTTAATTTATTAGTATTCTATATGTACATTTATTTTCTCAATATTATATCAGTCCAAACATTTATTATTATCACACTATTCATTTCTTACTTACAACATTTTACAATATTTTTTTTTTTCATATAAAAAGAACTGCTTTGCTTCCAACTCTTGAAGTAAGATTGGAATCATACAATGATATTTTAAAGTTCCTTTTATCATTATAGCTTTTTGAAAACGTGCTGATAGTCGTTTTTCTTCTTCTTTGTACTCATCATTGGTTGAATAACAACACGTAATACTTGGTAGAGCTTCTGTAGCCCAGTCAAATAACTCTTTTGGTGTACGGATGGGATTGTTCACTCTTTAAAGGCTTGCTCTAGCTGCAAGTTGCTTCAGAGTTCCACCTACTCCATTACATGGTCCTTTGCCATGTGATGTGGGGAAGAAGTGCCACTTAGCTGACATTTTAAAATCTTTAAAATGGTGCGTAAGATTAATAAAATTTTTTTTATTTTTATGCTGTCCACTCGCACCGTCTGAAAAACATGATTTTATCGACATATTTCAAATGTGTTTGTATAAATTTTACGAGATATCTTTGAAATAGATGAACAGCGATATTATCATGACGTAAGCACTCAGAAACAGAAACAAAACTTTTAATTTTTAATTTGTCATTATTATCTTTGTAGTAAATAGAAAATGGATGTATTGTTACTTGGTCATTATTCCAATATATGCCCTGAACAGAATTTTGTATAACAAACGCATAGTTTTCAGAAAAGTCGCAAATTACAATACATTCATTTTTCATCAGTTAAGTTTTTTTGTCATTCATAAATTCTCTTTGCTTATCTACTAAAAACGAATGTAGCAACAATTTACCTAAACCACTACTTAATGATTCTAAAAATTCATCTACACTAGATATCATAGTTTGTAAAGATGTTCTCTC
>JAPYYV010000157.1:0-41052 GCA_030522625.1 Copidosoma aretas | reverse complement strand
CTGTGCCATCTCACCACCCGGGACTCCTACCGTTGAGCACCCGGTGATCTCCCGGTGCCCGTTTCAGCTATAACGCCCGTGCCACCAGGCTACATTGATACGGTAGGCTCATCTATTCCTATATCCGTCACGTCCGGAGCATCGTGCCGAGCAGCAACTGCCGACCCCACACCGGTAGGGCTGGAGTTAAATAAGTTGAGTTAGGAAGTCGGATAGTACGGCTACTTATACTTGTGTAACTTTTTAATATTAAAGTTGAAGCAATATATGCTATATTCTTTCTATGGAGTTGTTGTTTCTATAAGTTATGCATGCTGTTAGGTTTACTATCTGCCTCATTCCTCCAGTCCTTTGTTAAAGATTTTGGAAAGTATTTATGTGTCGTGTTTTGCTACCTTGGAACAAGGTGAGTAAGACGTGACATATCATAATATGTATATACATATATACATGTAAATATATATATATATATATATATATACTAGTGGGGCTGCGCCCCCTGCGCGCTCTGCACGCCAACCCCCCTAATAAAAATAATTTATTCTTCAACAAGCACCCATTCCCATTTATCACTATGTTATTAGGTAAACTTTTATTGTGTATTTTAAAATTAATAAATTTTTTTAATTTTATTATTACGGCGGAGTCAGCCACATCGAATTATCTATGTGCGGAATGAGCTATATCTACATATATTCTTTGCCGAACAAGTATAATTTAATAAATTGGTTCCCAAGTTTTTTGAAACATTTTTTTATACAATAATTTAAATTTTTTCTATACTTACTACAAACATACGATTCTATAATTACATATAAAATAATTATAACAACCCCACTCTTTTAATTACTCAATTTATAAAAACAATAAATAGTTTTGACTTTAATTATTTATTTTTCCTTCGGTCATTAGCTTGAAGTCTATTGGGTTACTTGGTTGAAGTAGTTAGAGATTTATATTTTTGCTTTCCTTCGAAATGAATTTGAATTAGTAGATAAATGATATATTGATAAATATTATAATTGTGCGAATTCATTTATTAATTTGGTTTTAGGTTAGTGAGTTTTAATTTATTTAAATTTAATATTTAGCTAAAATGTACGTGTCCCCTATCTATTATCTGTTTTATTAGCAGTGTTACTGTTTGTCCCGTTTTTGTTTTCTGCTACAGTCGAACAAAGTTGGTTATTTTTAGACGTAGAAGTAGAACATTGTATTAACACACGTTTTCTGTTAAGCAAATATAGAGCTTACATGCACTAAAATCTAATTGGTTCTCTTCGTTGTGAAAAGCATGTGCTATCCGGCAAACCTTGTCTGTTTACATCATGATCAAAAGTATGATACACCTGTATATTAAACCTGTATAATACACGGAAAATAGTGCTAATCATATTTTGTGTGAAATTAACATTTTTCGTGATTAGTACTCCTTAGCAAATTACATATTAGTTATAATTTGCTGATCTAAAATGTAATCATGGTTTGAGAGTGCCTGGTTTTCTTTCCACGATTTACATGAGTCGGTTGATCTGTTCGACTCTGATACAAAGGTATGATTATACTATGTGTATTATTGCAAAACACAATAGACTACTCTGCTTGCATTCTGAATTAATAATGTATATTATTCATTGATGTATAGTTTAAGCGGACAATTCTATTGAGTTGTTTGGTCTTAGGTGCTTGGGTTTTTTTTAATTTCAATTCTGTATTAAGCTGAATTATACAGGTCTCACAGTATCTGTTTCATCAGCAGTATGACTGTCATTAACGTTTTTTGCCTTAAGAGCAAAATTAGTTATTTTTGAGGTAGTAGTAGAACATTGTAATAAAAGAAATGTTTTTTTTTTCACAAATACAGTGCTCAGTTGCCCTAAAACCTTATTATTTTTCTATGTTGTTAAAAGCATGTGCTATCCAGCCAGCCCTGTCTATTTACATCATAATTAAAAGTATAATACACCTTTACAGTAAGTACAATAAACAGAAATATAATTTTAATAATATTTCTTACGAAAAAAATCTGGTATCCGATTAGGAGATCTTAGCTCATCACTCTTAGATATAGTTTGCTAGATTCAGCACAATTATGGTTTGCAAGCGCCTGTTTTTTTTTGCACTATCTGCATAAATCAGTTGCTCTGCCCCATTCCCGTAATAGGTTGTTATTGTCACATGTCATTTATACCAAAATCGAATAAAATATTCTCTTTATGCTCTTAATTAGTAAATAAATGATCCATACACGAAGATTATAAGCGTGCGAGTCTATTTGGTTATTTGGTTGTAGGTACTTGAGTAGTATTGTATTTTGATTTCGTATTAAGCTAGAGCGTACGGATCTCTCGCTATCCGTTTCATAACTCTCATCAATAACAGTAACGTTTTATTGTTTTGCATCTGTCTATTTACCAAATTAGTGGTACGGGAAAAATAAAAATTCCGGGGAGCTGTAAGGGAGCGGCTTTGGCTGCAATCGGTTGTTTTCGGCAATGCTTGACGATGTTGGAAGGCTTTGGTGAAATGGTTCGTCTGTTTTCGGCCACGTTCGGCGATATAGTGTCTTTCGGGTGACTTCGGCCATATCGGGGATCTATGAAAATAAGCATTAGGTAAAAATTTCTAAGTTTTTAATAGAAGGGGGTCGACAAATCCTTTAAAATGTCTAAGTTTTCGAAGGGGTTTGGGCGGATAGAAAGAGGGCAGGGGGGCTTTGGGGGGCAACCGAAAAATTGAAAAAACGATTTATACGTGAAATCACGGACTACACGATATAATTTTTGAGTAGGGGTGGAGGACAGGGTGTGGGGGTACACAAAAAAATGACGATCATACAAAGCATGTAAAAGCATAACGATTTGACACGTGGATTGAGGGGAGGGGACTAAAGGGTGGTTAGAGGGTGTGGGGGGGCGGGTAGTATTTTGGGCTCATCACTATATATTATGACGTAGCAGATTAAGACGTCATAAGTCTGGCCATATATTGCCGTCAACGCGGAGAGTCTCTGTAGACTATGGCAATTATTGATGAGATGAGTAGCAATTCGGCAAATATATGTATACTATACAGACGATAGGCTTTGATTGTCATCAGCAGAAGTTGCACGTGACCGTCACCCATCCTGTCACCAGTCCCTTCACTAATTCCGAACACAAACCGCCTATAGTACTGCTTGCGTGATGCTGACGACGTGCTGCTCGGCAGCAGACCGAATCATTGGCGAATGCGCGCCTCGTTGCCAGCTGTAAATAGATAGAGACGCGGCCGAATTGAAGCCCGCACGAGAGCACGCTGGCAGACTATCCGGTACCGCCTAAAAGTTCGCACGTGTCCATCGTGCTTGACCCGCGTAGGCTTTTAGCACTGTCAAAGGTCGAAAGCCCGCTTGGCGCGCAAATCCGCTGCACCCATGCACCCGACCTTCCTGGTTGATCTGGCACCGAGCAGCTGTACATCCAGTTCTGTGTCCTCGGTGCCCAGCTTTGCACAGGGTAAACGGCAGGCATCCTCACAGACGTTCCAGTGACTGAGGTCAACACCTGAGCACTGGCGGCGGCGTCAGCACGGTAGGAGTAGTTTCTACTATGCACCCTTAATTTCCTTCTTGTAGATCTTGGTGATCGTCACACCGTCGTACTGCACGATCTCCACGCATATGTACATATCATGAAATTCCCTAACTAGTTCACGTTAATAGTCGATAAACAACTTTAAGTTTGTAGTGCACGTTTCAGCCTAAATTATCGAACGCTCAGGTGAAGTCCATATTCCTATGCACTTGGTAAAACTGGACAAAGTGGAAGGGGTTTTTTGTAATTCTTAGATAAGTGATTTCATTAAAATACATAGTTTACCTATACTCTTGCTTCTTTTTTTTCATCCTGAGTAATAATTCAAATAATAATTCCATGTCATATATTTGATGATTAGGCTATGAGATATTTCGATTGTACATAGTAAATGTTAACGTGTCTCCCTATCATCCCCTAATACATTTACACGTAGCTGTTGGCCGCGATCCCTGCCAGCGAGCAGCTATTTTACATGGCGCTCGACAGTACACTCTTGTAGTAGGATCTGGAGAGCAAACACTGGGCGTTTACCTTGGTTGACGGCCATTTTGGAAAGTGCTACGAAAACGTTGCGAGCGGCATACTTGCATGTTCTCTCATTTTATATTTATATACTTATGTGTATTTGCTATTGCAATTTTCTTTTCAATTACGTTGACTGTTAACAATCGTCACATATCATTTAACAGATGCTCACATACATGTTTTCCTACCCGTTGTCATAATAATATTATTATTATATATATAACAAATATATTACGAACGTATTACTGAATTACTCCGCCCCTACCACTACCGACAAACCTTACGTATACCAAGTTGTGTACTGTGAGCGACTCTGCGATATCGAGTTCTCACCTTAATACGTAAACAGTACAGGCACATAAAAGTAGGTAGCAGTAACACATAGCGGAACAACAACAATACATATTTAGTAGTGTATGGACATAGCAGAGCAACGCAAATCGAGACACGCAACTTGCGTGTGCCCGGTCTCACGACGCGGGAGAGTCTCAACACTAACATACTAAACAATAAGGAACTGCAGGGCAGAAGATCTATGGAATGCTTTGCTTGTAAGCAGCAGGGCTATTGGCGTTCTACTTGTTCAGTGGTGATATATTGTTAGAAGTGTGGTAAAATTGGTGATAAGCGTTATAAGGGTTGTCAACGATGTGGCACTCCGAGGTCGAAAAGCTTGATGGGGGGAAAGTAGTAGGAGTCGTTGCTATCTCTAAAGTCATGAAATCGTCTCCAATGTCACATACAACCTTATCACCCATATTTTTTGTAAATAATGTATATAGGATATGTTGTAGGAGCAGAGAAGTTATTTGTGCGGCATGTACCTTTGTAATTCTAACAGTAGGGACAATGTTTAACTACCCCTCTCGTTATGGTTTATCAACCTTTTTAAGTTACATGTCGGGTAAATCATCATTCCAGATGGTACTTCAGATGGTACGTAAGGCATCTGCCACGGGACTTGCCGGAGCTAGACAAGCACGTCAGTATTGAAATAGCTCAGGGAGGACTGTTAGCAGTTACAAGAGATTGCCATCGACCGGCCGAGGGATGGAAGGAGGCAGAATACCCCCCCCCCCTCCCCGACGCAGACGTAGAGGAAGCGGATTTAATGAATTGGGACTTACCACGTCAAAGTTTAGGAATGAGTCTTTTGTGGAACATGAGTTCGCATGGAAGACCTCTGCTAACATAATCCTTAACGGTTTTAATTTAGGTAAAGGTATAATAGTGAAGTTGCTAAAAAAGGGGTATCAAGCTGGGTTTGGTGGGTTGTGGAGCATTATCGATTTTTTGAAATTACATTTCAGCCCCGCCCGCTAAATTCCGTTGATTGCGTATTCCTTTGCTATCATGACTTTACAATAAACATTTTTTTAAATTTAGTTGTAAGATTGCCTTCAAATTTAGTGAAAACAGACTGTTTTCGAACGTTTAAAGTGTCAACTACTGTGAATAAAGAATAGGTGTTCTATTATTTAGGTAAAAGTATGATGGCAATAATGGTAGAAACGAGTGCATCGCGCTTCATTCGATGGGTCGCAAAACAGAATCGGTTTTACAGAACTATTTTATCACATCATCTACCGAATGGAGTTGATTACTCGTTCTATTGCTATCGTGACTTTTCACTAAATGCAAACATTTTTATTTTACCTTTTATCGCGGTAGTTTTAGATCCATTAACAACGAATTATTTTAGAAGATCGAAAGTAAAACCACGCTATAGCAAACATCGTAGAAAAATGTTAATATGCAGTAGGGAAGGTTACTTGTTTGTGGCATGTTTATTTTTAACATAGCGATATTGGATTAATAAGAGCTATGTAAGTAGTCATAGGTTCGAGTCAGCTGCTTGGTTGTAAATATCTAGCCACGACGACCTTTCCTCCCCCCAAATAGAGTGGTTTGGCCTATGTATATTTTTTCGTGGAGTGCAGGTATCACTATGCGGCCAGTTAACACAACTACCCCTAACTCCCCCGGAAAAACTTTTTAAGTTAGCACTTTTTGTTTCCTCTTTTCCCCCCTTATTTTTTTAAATATTTTTCTCTTTCTATTGCTACTATTAACACTGTACTTTAAAATTGAAGTATTTAATTTTTTTTATTATTCAAAATAATAAAGTTTCAAAAGTCAATCAAACAATTTCTATTATTTACCCCCCAGTAAAACATCGTATCATACAACACACATTAACATTTACATTAATTTTTTTCATTATCACAGTACACAATATAAGATAATGGTATGTGACGATATTAATTATACTGTAAGCTAGAAATGTACGAATAACACCTAGTGGTATTCCCCAAAAAATACCCTAAAGTTGGCCATGCTGGCGGCGCCGTTTCGGTGCTTCAATTTTCTTTTTCCCTCGTTATTGTTTTGTTCTGCCAAGACATTGGCAAAGTTTGGGGACAGAGAGGATGCAGAGCTAGGTAAGTAAATATAATTATGTAGACGCAAAGCGAGCTCAAGTGTAAGCGAGGATGAGCACTTAACAGCTCTTTCGATACATAGAAAAATTAAGTATTTTTTTTTGGCCAATGAAAAATCATTTTTTTTTCAATTTAATTATAATCCCAGCTTACACTAACAAGCAAAGTAATACAAATTTTTAGTATCGACTCAGTTAAAACTCTACTTTTATATTTTCTTTCTTTTTCGTATACCATGGTATTTTATATACTTTAAGCGTATATTCTTCTTTTTTTAGCACAAAACGCACTCAAGACGTGACACGTTTATTCATTTTTTCATTTTGACGTGATGTTGTTGTTACTGCCTTGTATTATTTTTTTTTTTTAAAGCAATAATACAATATTTAAAAATTACGTTTTCTCTTGATATTATGTAAATATATTGTTGTACATGGACACAGCTGACCGGTAGGGAGTTACTATAACTACATTAGAATTATTGATCTTTCATTGAAACACGTTGCATAAGTACAAAACACACACTAAAAAGGCTCAATAGTGCCGACTAGCTATTTCCGGCCAAAGCTCCTAAAGAAGAAGACAAATCAGTACACCACACAAACACCTACACACATAATGATTAGAGCCGTCAAACTTCGTTGCTTCCGGTGACAGGTCGCCCACCTTTGGAATAGTGACATAAATGTCAAAGGTGGGGGTAAGGTTTAAGAGGGAAGATTTATGTCGTGGCTTTGATTGCCATAAGAAGAAGTTGCGCGTGACCGTCACCCATCCGGTCACTAATCCCTTTACTAATTCCGAACACAAACCGCCTATAGTACTTCTTGCGTGATGCTGACGACGTGCTGTTTGGCAGCAGACCGAATCATTGGCGCATGCGCGCCTCGTTGCCAGCTGTAAAGAGATAGAGACGCGGCCGAATTGAAGCCCGCACGAGAGCACGCTGGCAGACTCTCCGGTACCGCCTAAAAGTTCGCACGTGTCCATCGTGCTTGACCTGCGTAGGCTTTAAGCACTGTCACAGGTCGAAAGCCCGCTTGGCGCGCAAATCCGCTGCACCTATGCGCCAGACCTTCCTGGGGTTATATACCATAAGCAAAATATGTTTTTTCTTCGATAATCTCTAGAAGGTGATGAATAAGCGCATGCGCCGCAGTCACTGCGCAGGCGCGTGCTAGGGACTATTGAAAAGTTAGTTATTTCTGGCGATATTTCACTTACTTGAATAGAACCCCTGGTTGATCTGGCAACGAGCAGCTGTACATCCAGTGTTATGTTCTCGGTACCCAGCTTTGCATAGGGTCAATGGCAGGCATCCTCGCAGACCGAGGTCAACACCTGAGCGCTGGTGGCAGCATCAGCACAGAAGGAGTAGTTTCCACTTATCTCCCTTAATTCCCTTCTCGTCAATATCGGCGATCGTCACGGCATAGTACGGCACGATCCCCACGCTTATGTACATGTAATGAAATTCCCCAAACTTATTTACATTAACAGCCGATAAACAACTTGAAGTTTGTAGTGCGTTCTCAGCCTATATATTAGCATTAGCAGAATACACACTCGACAGACTGTAAGCAACATATAGTCTGTACACCAATAATCGTATAATTATTTTTAAAAAATGAATAAAGATATTGTGTATTTTACACAACAAACCATTGGGATAGTAGAGTTGTATAAGGTGTCAGGAAAGGACAATTTAAAAAAAGGTATGCTTCAGAAAAGAGAGGTTAGCGGTTAAAACAAAAAATCTTATGTCAGGTATGAGTGTGAGCACTATTTTTTTTGTAAAAAATGTAAAAGTATGTTTATAACCAATGCATTTTTATAATTTAGAACATGGGAAAACAAGTTGTCAGTAATATTAAAAATGAACTTCTTCAAGGCAGTGAAATAATTTTAACAGGATTTCTCTTACAACATATGTGATGTAATGGTTGAAAGATTCCTCTATTATTAGTCTTAGCAGTACGAACAATTCAGAAAGTACTAGGCTATATTTACAATGTTAAGTGCAGTAAATGTTCTAAATAAAAGACTACTTATATAGAAACATTATTTGGAAATAAAAGTGAATTTTTTATAGTGAATGCTAAAGCTGTCATGGGTAGTTACTTTTTATCATTTTCAGATAAGGTAGTCGATTCTCTTCTATGTATTACGATGTATCTAATACTTTTCGATATTATTGATTCTGGCTTTGGAGACTCAAATGAATTTATGGTTGTCATCGATAAACACTACTACAGTATCAAATATACTTTGATCAAGAGGTGTGAACGCATGATGGGGAAGGCAGTTGAATCAGTAGCAAAAGAGTCATGCAGTCAGGCATTAGATTAAGAGAAATCATTAACTTCAAATGTCGATGATATAATTATGGATGTTTGAGTAGATTTTTTAACCTGATAGTTTCTCAAACTGTGGTATTTTCTTAATAGTATTATTTACGACTTCATGTATTTATTTTGTATACACCTTCGCATTTGGTTTTTAAAGTTTTATTTATCAAATAATTTAATATATTTATTGTATATCAATCAATTCGATATTTATTGCTTATATTTGTATTATTATTTTTTTTACAAATTTACACACGAATTCTTTCAACTGTAATGCAAGTAAATAGTTTTTATCTTTTTTTCATTGAAATGTGTATCTACTAACAATGCATAACAAGATTTGTGTAAACTTTTCACTTTGAATTTAACGATAAATCTTATCCAAAAAACTACCAGTGGAAACGTTTCTATTCTGCCACTACGTACATGCATATTGTTTTTTTCTGTATGATTATCACGAGATAAAAAATACAAAAATTAACAATGGATGGTTATTTGATGCTACGAATGTGTTAGAAATTTTATTGATTTTTGAAAGTGCCTGATACAAAAATTTGTTCCACTTCTCTACATGATAATACTGACAATTAAAATTTTAATTTATATCGCTTAAGTGTTTTAAATTTTAAACAAAGCTGTACAGATGTGCCATGAAACCAAATGTACCTTCTGAAGGTCGGTTAAATCATTATCCATACAAAAATCTAGAAACATCCATACTATACTATAAAAAGTATTATTTATTTTTGAAAATAATTTCGCTATTGACAGAACGTAACAGGGTAGGACAGGCTGTTCTTTCAGTTTTGATGTTGTATGGCAGAGACAAGGAACTGGCAGATTTTATGATAGTTTCTTAGGTTGAAATTATACTTTTTTTTCCTCACACCCGTACCTGGATTATTTTATCTTATACATAACTCTCTCATTCGCAATATAGGTCATGGAGTTTTGTTTATGCACTATTGAAAAAAAAAAAATTTTTCTTATGCTGTTCGTTCAAAAACCTATCGTAAATGCGCTGCAAGTACGGATAATGATCACGATCGTCGGAAAAATTTCGAGGGTTCAGCAAAAGCCATGGAAGCTGACGTGGCAGTAGAGCTTTACAGTCAAAATGAGTTATTTGACAAACAAAATGTTTTTAGAGGTCGATTAATTATGGACAATGACTCAGTAACGATTGCTAGATTGCGTGCAGTTTCTGTTCATAGTATACAGTCGTGGGCCGACACAAATTATGCTGTTAAGACTTTTTCTAATTGATTGTGGGCATTGTCGTTGCCTCAACCACTGATAAAATACTACACAAATGGTATCAGTAATATGATTTAAGAGCACAAAAACAGTCCCGATGCTCTTGCAGAAAAATTAAAGTACCTTATTATGCATTCATGAGGTGATCACTCCTTATGTATGAGAAAAATAATCACATATGCAAAAACTTTCCGAATAAAATACCTGGAAAGCCCTCAGATAAAACTAACTTTGGACGAGCTCATAAGTGGATACATCAATCATGTAGAAAAAATCGCTCCTGCAGCGTCAATGCAAGGAAATAAATCATTCAATAATGTTGTAGCAACAAAGTGTCCGAAATCAAAGAATCTGTCTACCTCCGAGTCTTTACATTTCCGTGTAGCTGCAACTGTTTGTCAAAAAAATGAGGAACACGAGAACGTCAGTCTTATTTTTAATAACTTTGGTCTGAGTCCATTGAAAAATGGTTCGCTCTTAAGAAATATTAAAACAAATAAAATGAAAAGAAGAAGACTTTGTGCTAGTAGTCGCGAGGGGAAAATCCGACGATAAGCTTTAAGGTGGGCCGCGAGTAAGACAAAAATTCTCACAAACTGCATGAAAACTTTATAGCATCCTAACATTATTGACTGCGGTAACGATTGTTGGATTTTGTCGATCACCGCAAATAATACTTGTTAAGTTGTTCATTTAGTTGCTAAATATAAAACTTGTATCTTAAGTATTCACGAGTCATTGTAATGCAATAAATTGTGGAAGAAAATATAACTGGCTTTATAAATACAACGACTACTAGTGTCATCAAAAAATTAGTCATTTGATACTTACATACTTAATTATTCGCATCAATCAACTAACAAATCTTCTCCGATAACTTATTTGAATTGTCTAAATAAAGATTCACTGTGAATACATAAAATTTTATATTTGTTGAATATTGAAGATACTTTGTGTAAGAGATGCAATAATTAAGACCACAGTAAAATAATTATCAAGATAATCCATGATATTAAACATCAGTCATTTAAGAAACGAACATTATCTTGCCTTTGTACACTATTTTATAAAATAAAACAATGGATAGTTTCATAAATTATAAACAAGTTTGATAAACTATTTACAGCAAAGATTTACGATTTAATTAAAGATATAAAGGTCGATTTACTTGATGACGGAAGTGGTGGCTTAAAGGCCGCGTGTGTGTATTCGTACTAAGATGGGATTTTCTCGACGACTAAAGGTGAACTGAGGAAGCCGTTGGGTTATCTATACTTATCGAGTAAGCTGCTGCTTGCTTTACATGTGATTGGTTTTGTAGGTAGAAAGCAGCGTTCAACCATTGGCTCATAGGGAGCATTTAAAACTTCAATATGATCAAGCGCACGCAATTTCAAATGAGAAAATACCACGTTAATCCTGAACAGTCTTGTTCCCTAAACTTCATAAAATCACGTTCTTGAAAAGAAAAATCTTGATGGACGTATGTATTGGGAGAATAACATTCACAAATACTAATGTTTTTGAAATATTTTTGTACATATATAAATTTGAGTAAGCAGTTCTTGAAAAAAATATGAATGATCTATTTACTCACCAGCTTCTGCTAACACATTATAGCCTTGCTGTTATCAACATTGAAATCACTTGATGTCAAAGATTTGATAAATCTTAATCTCTATTTCTGTTTTCAGACCTTGATTTAGCATCATTTATGGAGACTGCACAAAATGAACGAAACTTCCTAATTTTGTATTCAATATATAAATGGAACATGCCCTTATTTACACATAATCCGTAGAAATAAAAATTGTCAGAGATAATGCGTATGATACGTTGTATCGAAGGTCAAGTTGTATTGTTTAGTCAGGTGATAAAGATATATTACTAACCTCCTAAGCTTGTGATATAGAAGGCCACAGCAGCCATTATGAGTTTTAGAATCACCACCACACTCACAACGATATACATAATATTTATGATTTTTACTACGTCAACAACTGATTTTGGTACAATACTTGATTTACAATTATTAGAAATATGAACGTTTTACAGGCTAACATAGTGATCTTTTTACCTATCATGAGTATACCTTATCAAAGCGGTATTAATACTCATTATTATTATTATTATTATTATTATTATTAGATGGCATTAGGAATTCGGAAATTCATAGCCAAGTGTACCACCCCGTGCCATTCCTTCCTGTCCTGTGCCACAACTATCCAAGACCTGTCACCTAATTTATCAATTTCCTTAAGGGTATCTACAACTTAATCCTCCCATCTACGCTTTGGTCTGCCTAGAGATCTAGTTCCCGATGGTTTTCCGGTCATGATTCTATACGCAGTTCTCTGCATTCCCATCCTAGCTACATGATAAGCCCATCGCAGTCTACGCGCTTTTATCACCTGGCCTATGCTTGGCTCCCCATATAGTTCTTTAACTTCAACGTTATGCAAAATTCTCTACTCTCCGCTAACTTTGTCCTTTTTTGCCCCAAATATTTTTCTGAGTACTTTTCTTTTAAATACCTCAAATTTTTTCTCTTCACTTTTTGTAATTGCCCACATTTCGCTACCGTGCAACAGGACTGGCATCATAATCGTTTTATAAATACGCTTTTTTAGATTTTTCGAAATAAGTCGCGATTTCAACAGCTTACTGGCCCCGTAATAACAAGCGTGCGCTGATTGCAATCTCTGTTTGATCTCGTCCCGAAAATCATTAGTGTCATTGACACTGGTGCCCAGATATTTAAACATTGAAACCCTCTCAAACGATTTTCCCCCCACTCTAAGCGCGGTTATAGTTGGATCATTCACTCTGCTGGTAATCATATATTTAGTTTTTTCTTCGCTTATTTCAAGTCCTACTTTTCGGACCTTCGTGATCAGTTTTTCCGTGTTCCATACTATGATTTCCTCCCTATCACCAAGCATATTTAAATCGTCCACGTATCCCAGTATTTACGTCATCCCATTTAAAGTTAACCTACCTTCATCTTCCTTAACATGGCGAAACACGTATTCTATACTAAATTAAACAGTAATGGTGATAGCGCGTCTCCTTGTTTTAATCCCTCATGTACATCAAATGTATTGGAGAGTTTATTTTGAGTGCGAACCCTTCCTCTGATGTCTTGCATCCAGACGCGTATCAGAGCTACTAGTTTCTTTGAAACCCCGAGAGATACAAAAATATAATACATTTTTGATTTGATAATTAAGTCGTACGCTTTTTTTAAGTCAATAAATAGTTGCCCAAAATGCTTGTTATACTCCCACTGTTTTTCTATTATTTGTCTGATTGTGAGCACTTGATCACTAGTCGATCAGTTACGTCTAAACTTACATTGATAATCTCCTATGATATTTTCTGCGAATGGGATTAGTCTGTCCAGGAAAATATTAGATAAGACTTTGTAGCAGGTCAAAAGTAATAAGATACCTCTATAGTTATTGCAAACAGATTCGTCCCCTTTTTTAAAAATCGGTAAAATGACTGATTTGGTCCATTCCCTAGGCATTCATTCTTCTCTCCAAATTTGTTTGATTAGGCCGTGTATTTCAGCACTTAGCTGCTTGCCTCCTCCCTTAATGAATTCCTTGGGTATACTGTCTATCCCCGCTGCTTTGTTGTTCTTAAGTTTACCGATCGCCTTCTCTACTTCATCAAGTGTTGGTTCCCTGATTTCCATTTTCGCAGTAAGAAACACTTCAAGGCTTTGTATGCATATTAAGTAATTCATTAATATAATTTTTCCATCTCGTTAACGTTTTCCCTTCATCCACGATCATGTTACGATTTTCATCTTTAATAAAAACGTTTCGATTTTGATACCCCCTCCGGTTTGAATCCATCCCTTGATACATGTCACACGTATTGTTTCTCCTATAATTTTCCGTTACGTCCAAGATTTTACTTTTTTTTCACTCACGTTTATAACCCACGATGTTTAAATTGGGTACTTTTTGACTACAAGGTTCTTTGATATTGCAAATTCCATGACTCTGGTGCCATTATCATTACTCAACTCGTAAAGACTCTCTTTTCCAATAATTGATCTAAAAAAATCTTCTCGGCCAATTTTCGCGTTTAAATCCCCCAGTATAATTTTAGTATCAAACGACGGACATGCGTCATAAGTTCTTTCCAAATCCGCGAAGAATCTCTCTTTAATATTATTGTCCTGTTATTCCGTCGTCCCGTGGGCATTGATAAGAGTATAGTTGTACCATTTGTTACTCCGATGTAAATATGAAATTCTCTTATTTATTGAATAAAAAATTTTTATGTTCGTTGACAGTTCTCTTTTATTAAAAAAGCCCGTTCCGAAATTGTCTATTACGCTTCTGCCATAAAGAAAGATGTATTTACCTACAGTCATTTGTCCCTCCCCCGGTAGCCTTACCTCTTGGATAGCCGCGATGTCAATATCGTACTTATGAAGGATTTTGCTAACTACTTTTATCGCGCCTGTTCCGCAAAGTGTCCTAAGGTTCTACGTCACGAATTTATAATATTTTCCCCGGTTTCTTTGGTTCGATCGGTTGTCCGTTATGTTATGGCTTTGGTTCTGCGTTTGGGTTTGGGTTTGATTTTGGTTTTGAGATCAGTTGTCCATAAGTATCATGTTAATCGCACACAAGAGACCCTACGCCGATCCCAGGGGGGTCTACCGTACTAGAAGTATTGCCCGCGCATCTCTCTAGATCCTAAGTGTACGGGTTTTCGCGGCCTACACCACGAATATTCATTTGGTGTTCCGCTGCCACTGGATCGGTTTCATTCCCATGTCGTTAGTGCCCCTAGCAAGGCAATGTATTAATACTCATAATAAATTGAATTTCTTGCAGATCTGAAACTATAATTTGATAACAAATGTATACCAGAAAGAAAAATAAAAAGTTTAGACATTGCAACACAAAGACAATGGTAATATTTAGTACTACGCTGCAATAAGAGATACATATTAATCACGTGCTGATAGTTTACGTTTTAGGAGCTAAATATGGAGAAGCAGGGACGGTAGTTGTAGTGCGTAACTTTGTCTACGACTCAACACCATCTTATTCTTTTCCGAATGTAATCCTAATAATTAATTCAGGAGGCTTTCCACCACTATATAGAACTAAAGTTGTAATAATTGTTAAAGGATGGCTAACATTGAATAACATCAAAGTTAATTATATACTAGAAAGAATAATTTAAGTGTCGAAGATTTTTTTTTTTTTTTTATTTTGCATGTTGCATATTCAGGTACTGTAAAGTATAAAAACAAACTTAAAAAAGATGGGAACCATTTTCTTTATCCGATTTTAATTTTTCAAGACTTGGACCATTTCTACATTGTACATAACTTTTTATTCATTGCATATTTTATGAAATTTCGGGGATCGAAAGAGCTTGTCTGGAAACTAACTCACCACGAATTTCAGATTTTTCCAAGCATCAGCAGTCTGACAGTAACGATCACAATATTAGAATTTTCCATCTGATAACAAAGTTTTATACTTTTCATAAAAAAATTAGAAAAAAATAAAAAGAAATAAGGGTGATTCCTTATGTATTTTTTGTCGTAGAATCGAAGGTAAATATTTTGAAAATTGTTTGGAGCGGTATTTATCCTTAATTAGGGGTTTAAAAGTTCAAATAATAATTTGATAAGGTATTACACGATCTTCTTACACGTAATTTTTTTTTTTTTTCCTCAACTTTTTATGTCCACTTTGAAAATATTTTTGTCGCTTGATGGGCCAAAATAGGACCAAAAATCGAAAATACCTATTTTGACGTGATTTTATCATCCTCTGTGATGATAAAAACAGTTAAAATTATATGCGTATTTATTTATGATCGTGGCTTATTAATATAAAGTTTTAATTATAGAATTTAAAATGGCAGACGCAATATGGCAGATATATTTTTTTTCAATTGAAATATTTTTAATTTTTTTAAATACCCTGAGATTCGACGCAGAATTATGAGAAAAAAATTTTCACGTAATTTTGTGATGTGATTCTTTGGTTTAAAGTAAAAATTTCTCGAATTTTTATTTTTACAAAATATGTTGCAATAAAAAATACATTTTTTGCATTTATTCCATTTTTGATTAAATTAAAAAAGTTACCAAATTATAATATTATGAACTGTTAGGGTCGACGAATATGGATACATTTTTGTAAATTTAAATATTTTCTTTTTGGAAAATACTTTGACATTCTATGCAGAATTATAAGGAAAAAACTCCGATGTGATGTTGTGATATGATGCTTTATGTTTGAGTAAACAATTGTCAAGCTTTTTTTGCATCACGTGTGCTTACATGAAATAGGATTCTTTTATTTATACTATAACAAAATTTTGTTAAATGAAAGTGACGAGTTATCTATATTATACTATTTTGTTGCAGTCACTAAATGCGAACCTTAAGCTGGATTTTGGATATTGAAAATGGTGGTCACGATTCCCGACTGCAAATTTTGTTCTGAAATTTGACTTACATCAGTGTAAATTGGAGAAATCACAGTGAATCTTTGTAAAAATACGTATAGGCTGAAACAGTATGCTAATAGCAGCGGATTGATTATTTTATGGTTAAATTGCCTTTAATATACTATGCATAACCTAAAAAAATTGGCCCGAGATTCTATTTTTTATTACGTTTTGCATTAAACTTTTTTTATGACATAACCGGAAGTAAAAAAATTTCTTTTTTTTTACTATGGTATTAGCTCTTAAAGGTGTCCCCCAATAATTTCTATACTTTGAAACATTGTTCCCAAGGATTAGTCATACCCACCCGGTCTCACAAAAGTGCAGATCGGTATTATTGAGCAATTCCACTGTAGACATGACGTTTCTTCTGTCATGTCTGGCATAAAAGACGTAATAACTGTCAGAACTAATAACGGAAAGAGACAAAGAATTTAAAAGCAATTGTTGTTATCAAATTTAAAAGAAACAAACCAATTGTTCAAACTTGAATATCCTGCCATCCACATAGGAATTGAGTATATTTTGTTCCCTAAGGCAAAAACAGTGCGTGTTAGGAGGAAGCAGTAGAACCCACAGCTTATGCATATGTCCTGATCACTAAAATCTTTAATTTATGATTATTTGCAATTTTATTTAATTATTTATAATAGTAATATATTTTTAGTGATCAAGTGTTACTTCAAATGTCAAAAAGTTAGACAAATTAAACATTATTTCAAAATAAAACCAATTTTATATTTAAAAAAAAAATTTTTTTGTCTCTATAAGCAGTGCATAAATAGAAATACCTACTAACATGTTCTAAAGTTTATATTACAAAAACAATTCTAAATGCTGTAAACATACATACATACGTACATACATGCTGAATATACTTCACTGCTATTGGCCTCGTGCACAATTTAAAAACAGCGCCCCATTGTCTCACTCAAAAACGATTGGCTTAGATAAGAAGAAGATAACATAATAAATTATGTGCTTGTGGATTTATTCGACGGATGGCCAAGCTAAAAAAATTTTGTTCGCAATCGCACGAAAATCAGTTTGTAGTGTTGCGTTCTTGTAATCTAGGCCGATATTCCCAGGTCCCCTTATTTCTTCTTTTAAACAAATTTTAGACAATCTATTATCCTTCATGTCTACTTTTCTTATCAAGTAGTCTCCTGCTCTTCGATTTGTTCCAATTTCCAGACTTTTTCTATACGCTTCTCTTCTCCAGAGATACGCCGGAGTATTCTCATTGACTCCCAATACTATTTTAATAAGTTTTCTCTATATTTTCTCTATCTATTCCCATCTTTTCCACCTCTATATCTCTACTCCATATGAACAGCCAGCCTTCACTATTGTATCTAGTAGATAAAGTCTTCCTTTTGAACTTCATAACTTTGCTCTTTTCCATACCCACCATACCGCATTTATTGTTTCCTTTATCTTATTAGCAGTTTTTTCGACATGCGTGTTCAATGTGTTCCTCGTCGTAAACTAGAATCCAAGATATTCACATTGATTTACAACCTAAATTATCCCCTCTCCAAATCTAAATTTCTCGTATTCTTTTATCCTGCCCCCTTTCCTAAGTATCATTATTTTTTTTTATCCGTGTTTACTTCAATCCTGTGTTTTTCCTCGTACCTTCGCAGATCGTTTAACATGCTTTGAAAACCCTTCCTACTACCAGCCACCACAGTTACATCATCTGCAAGTTTCAATCTAACTATTATTTCTCCCCCGATAACAACCCCTCCCTTTTTTTTTCCTTCCATTTTTCCTTGATATCATTACTGTATATAGTAAACAGTCACAGGCTCAAAGCGTATCCTTGCCTTACGCCTATCTTCGTCTTGAAATTTTTGGATATCCCCTAACTTGTGGTAACTTTATTTGTCGTTTTACCATAAATACTTCTCACTATCTCCAAAAACTTTCCTTTAATCCCTAATTTCCTCATTTATTCATACAGAATTTCCCTATCTATTCATCAAAAGTCGTTTTAAAATCAATAAAACACATAAACACCTTTTCCTTTTTTGTCTTTAAATTATTATTTATGATGCTATTTAACACCAAAATGTGATCCCTTGTGCTTCTCCCTTCCCTAAATCCTGCTTGACTTACATCAATGATACTGCGTGCTTCAAGGGTTCCCGTCAATCTATTGGCCAATTCTCAGCCTCTTTTTCATCCCCCGCCTTATAAATTGGAAAAATTCTTGCTGTCTCCCATCTTGTAATCGTGACCGTTTCTTCAAAAACAGTATTCAACGCCTGCTATTCCTCTGGATCATTCCTACCGTTCCCCCCACTCAACCCTGTTTCACTCTGTTTATCTGCTCCCAGGATCTTTTTAGGATGCGCAACTCACTATTCCTCTTTTATGCATCCCCCTTTATTTTTCCTCCTTGGCCTAAATCGAGCTAACTCTTTCCAGAAGTCTGTCATTTTCCGAATTTTTTCTACTGATTTCCATTTCCTCTGTTTCTCCTCATCCAACTTTCTTTTTCAAACTCCTTCGTCAACCTCCTCTCTCTCCCTCTCTCTCTCTCTCTTTCTTTGAGTCCTCTTTATCCTTCTCATCTTTGGACTTAACCCATTTTTTTAAAGCACTTCAAACCTTTCTTTTCTGAGACTTTACTTCCTCGTCTCACTCGACTGACCATTCATGGTTTTTCCTACTGCCATTTTTCACCATACCTGTCTTCTCCCTTGCCTGCCAAATTGCTTCAACCAACGCATCCCATACTTCATGCGAAATTTTTCCCCCCACCTGAAAGTCCTTCTCCCTTGTAGACATTTCTTGTTTGTGTTGCTTCTTTATCCTACCTTACTTACCTTTATCTGACTCTTTTCGTTTTATCCCCTTTTTATTTTTTTCCCCTCTCCTCCTCTTCCTTTCCTCTCCTCCTTGTAATTTGACCTCCATTGGAAGGTGATCCGATTCCATCTTCATGCCCACTCTCAGTTCTTTTATCAAACTACTGTGTTCGCTTTCAAACTTCAATACCAGATCTAGCACTAAACTACCTCCATCTCCCACAAATCTCATATCTCTCTCCCAATTCTTCTTTGGTTGCTCCATTTCATCTAGTCAAACCCATCTCCTGAAACGTATTCAATAGCTTTTTTCCTTCTCTGTTTGTCACCTTTTCACAAGAGTTTCTGCTTTTCTCTCTTTCTCTATCATGATTTATTTGCCACTTTTTCATACGCGCATTAAAGTCTCCTGCTATTATTACTTGTTTAACCCTTCCTATTCCCTCTTCTGCTACCCCTTTTAATTTACCACTTAATACATCAATATTAACATTACTGTAAACAAAAATCATACATAGTTTTTCATCGCTTAGTATGACTATATCTGAAATCACCACTCCGTACTCCTATTCCAAGATTTTAGTTTTTTAATAGAC
Organism: Copidosoma aretas; assembly: GCA_030522625.1. NCBI lineage: Eukaryota > Metazoa > Arthropoda > Insecta > Hymenoptera > Encyrtidae > Copidosoma > Copidosoma aretas. The sequence continues at coordinate 20,993 of JAPYYV010000157.1, read as the reverse complement.
TTTCTAACTCCTACCAGAACCCCTCCATTTTCTCTTCCTTTTCTATTGTCCCTTGTACACTGGAAAAAAGTTGGGAGCGACGCTCACCCAAAGCGGCTCACCCGAGCTTTGGTTCGACTGCTCACCCAAACCGACAGAGCAGTCGAACCAAAGCTTGGGCAAGTTGCTAGGGATTTTCGGTAATCGTCGCTCCTAACTTTTTTCCAGTGTAGCCTGGCATGCTTTCTCTTCATAACTTATGTCTAATCTTCCTAACCAACCTGGCCTGTTGCATCTCTCTAACCATTTTTCTTGAAGCGCTATTATACAAGACTTGTACAAATACCTTTTAACCAAAATAATTTTCTTTATGCCCGCTATATTCAAAGATCACAATCTAAGATTCCTTTTTTCTTCTAAATGTCTGTATTTTTCCTCTCCCGCTCTTATATAGTCCACTCTTTTCTTCATCCCATTCATAGTACATTTCTTGAATTTTGATTTTTAAATACCCTACTTGGATTCCCCTCCCCCTCTCGCTCTCCTGCTTGGCCACCTCATTAATCCATCCCGGTACCTCCTCTCTCTCCATATAATCGTCATCACTTTATACATCAATCCCCTTTAGTCTTTTGTTACTCTTCGTAATCTGCGTTTTATTTCGAAAATATTCCAATCAAACTTCTAGCGCTCTTCCTATCGCATTAATTCTTTTGATTTCCGCTTCAAAGATTACTTCGCAATATACTTTTTATTTCGCTCTCTATACCTTTATCTACTACACAAATTCCCCTTACCATTATATTATTTTTCATTTTTTGTCGTTTTATTAAGTCATACTTTAACTCGCATCACGTTAGTGCCTATGGGCTACTCGGCCATTGATTTCCTTCTGTTAATTCATCGTTTTTAAGTATCCGTTCACCGTTGTCTGTCCCCTTTACACTCGTCTGCTTTACACCCTGCTCGACTCTCTCATTGTTTCTCTCTCTATCCACCCCCATACCCGTCTGCGCCACTTCCATGATTTTACGATTAGCTTTATGATTAGTTTTATGATTAGCTATCTCATATTTTAGAAGCGCCACTTCGTGTCTTAAGCTACCCGTCGCATTTCTCTCTATTTCTCTCTGTTCTTTTAACGATACAATTTCATTTATCAACGTCTTCTGTGCCTTAATCTTACTCTGAAATCCTACCCTCATACTTTTTAACTTTGAGGTCACATTATATTTTTCCCCTATTACCTTTGCCAAGCTTTCTTCTAAACCTACGACACGCAACATTAACACATTAACCGCCTCTCTCACACTGCCATACCTTCGCTTTTATTCTTCGCTCAGTTGATTCTCTACCGTGTCTCTCTGTTGTTTTTGTTGCACCTTTTACTGCGTCTTTTACTCTGAACCCGCTGTTGTCCCTCCTGATGCCCTCTGCTATTCTACGGTCGAATTGGCTTCTGAAATTTTCGGCATTATCGACGTCTCTTTACCTGTCTCTGCGCAAAATTTCTGTACTGTCTGCTTCTTAGTACCGGTAATCGGGCACCCTGTTTCTTCCGTATGCACCATTCTTCTTTGTTTTCCATCATTTCCTTCTACTTCCGATGACTTATTTCCCTCCATGTCCTCTTTACTTTTTTGCTTCACCCTTAGTGCTGCTGACTTTTCATCTCCCTCTATCTTTTTCAATGCATCCCTTCGCTGCTCTATCTCCTCCGTTTGCATCCCTCCTGCCATCTATCTTCACCGGTTAGTGTTCTACCTTCTTCCTTACACCCGTTGTCACCTCAAACTTTGTACTCCCGAACTTTAAAAAGTTTTTTATATTACTTTTCTCCTATGGTTCTTTCTTTTCCACTGCATCTTTTTTGGGACCGCCCCTGCTTCTCTTTTCTTTCTCCTCTGTTGTCGTCGTTTTTCCTTCCTTCTCTGCTCCTCTCTCTTCTGCTTTGGACGCCATTTTTTCTTGCTGGCTGATCCACTTTTCCTGCCGTTCTTATTTTCCGTTTCCTTGCGGATTGCACACGTATTTACTTTATATAACACTTAATGCAAGAAAACACCTCCCAAACTATCTTTCACACTTTATTTTCCATTTTTCTTCCTTTTTTAAGCCATTGAGGTATCACTTTCATGCAGAGCTACTCTTGCACACGTGTTACTGCTACGACCGCGCAACCCAACCTCCCATAACAAAATATTTTTCTTGAAAAATCAATTGCGGAATAAGATTCGATCGGAAAAACGAAAAACATTCACATCGAACACGAAAAAAGTGTGTTTCCGAACTCACTCGCAAAAAGTTCTGCAAAATCATGTAGAAACGCGTCACGAAAAAGGGGCTGCTTCGAAATTTTTCGAGTAAAAAACTTTTTTCACAAACAAGAAAATTCAATTCGTGCTTATCCTGCACTTCAACTATATGTACCTCTAAAACAGATTAATATACATAAAATGAATAATACGTTCAGATGTACACTATTTTGGATGGCATTTTTTTTTTTTTAAATGGTGTAATTTACAAATAGATTGATGAATTTGATGTTCCACACAATTAGTATCAATGTTTTTCTCTTCTTTGATTTACGAATTCGAAAGCTAACGGAAAACAAAAACGATGTTTTATTTATACAAAGATTGTATCCAGTTAATTATTTTTAAGAATTCAACTTAAGATTGTAACTTTTAAAATTGAGACCTGAGTCCTGGAGTAAACAATTTGAAAACTTTCTTGATCGAGATTTTTAAAGATATTTCATACAACATTACCTTTAAGCAGTGGGTATTGCAACTAAGATCTACTTTAGAAACATTTATTAAAGATACCTCAAGATTTAATAATTGCTTTTGCGATGAAGTTGAAGATATTCTTATTCATGCCTTCGTAGCTCAACAACAATGTGAATACAGCAGAAATTTATAAGAGAAACGCTAAGACAGAATTTTTTAATACTAGCTGATTTTGCAGATAATTATGCATTAACAGTGGAATATGTTCAAAGACATTTTCAAATCGATGCTGGATCGTAAGGGGCCTTGTGACGGCTGCGAGGCAACAGTTAAACGTAGTGCTACACGGGGAGCCTCTAGTATATGAAACATATGGATTACCTTACATAAATGTTAAATATTTAGAATCAGAGATATATAATTACTATAAAAAAAAGCTCCATAACATGTTTTGTTGCGTGTGATTATGTAGCCTCGGGGCGTCTCGAAATAATTACACAAATACTGTGTGACTAATATTTAATAATAAAAAAAAGGAGGGAAGAGCAAGCGTGTGTTGTTCCGCGCGAACTATGAAACTATATCTATACTGCTAAAGAACTACGTAGAGGCAGCGCACTCTGAGTGCCGGGATTAATTGTGACACTTGCTGACCGTGAAAGCGAGCCGGAGGGTCAGAGCGACAAAAAAGAGAGCCAAGTGAAGCGAGGGCCTGCAAGTGGGCTAATTTTATACCCTGGCTGTTTTTAGTCTGCGGTGCCTAATGACGTAGGGGCCTTAGTAGGAGAGGGCCCATGCCATGCTTAGTCATGCATACCGTGCGTTACACGTCCGAGGCTGCGACGGCGTTTCTAATTCATGCATAGTGTGTATGTTATGTACTGTTTGTATCATGTTGTTTGCGTTATCTGTTATTATCCACTTAAGAGAAAAAGGATATTCCCTCCACTTATCCCTGTTTCTCCTCGGAATTTATCTGGCTGTATCTATCGTGTATACATTCTTTTCTTTCTGTGTACACTTTCCTGTTTATAACATATCGGCGAGTTTCGTAATATCCCATAACCATACATTGTCGTACTATGCATGTTACGTAAAGGCGTTGATTGTTTAACAATTGTAGTTGCAAATTAATAATGTACATTTTTCTATGTGCCGATTGAAAACGTTTTTTTTGTTATTTTATCATCATTTATGCGTATTATATTTCTTAAATCTACTGTTAGTATCGTTAGTTAATGTTGTCCAGGATTTTTAAAGGTTTATTGCTAAGAATAATAAAACATCTTGTATCGTTTTATCGTTACGATGTTCCTTAGAAAAAAAAACAAGTACATGTATAGTTGGATTTTGTCTGGAGAAAAGAGGCGAATTAATCGGGAGAGCAGCTAATCCTGCGTGTGTGTGATAAAGCCATATGCAACACAATTTACATGTATGTTTATTCAATATACCTTTATGAAAATAACGACGCGCTTCACGTGAATGTCCCTCTCGTTTACCAGGGGAACAATGAGTCGATTAGGGAGAACAAAGGATGAGAAACGGACACTTGTCACTGTAGCTAAGCCATAGATCGAGGAGGCCCAGAATAATAAGATGGACCGTACCTCAGTACTAACAACCTTTGACCTTACAGAGTAACTGAAGCAACCCAGTGAGATATCCGTCTCCGTCCAGTGTTCCCTTCAATACAGGATGATAGCTGAAAATCAAATGATCTGCATGCACCTATACGCCAAGATCATAAATAACGAACGACACGTGTTTTAATTTGAGTATCAACGCTTTATGTAATGAATTTACATATAACAGGACTATATAGCTATACAAATCAAGATCCTTTCATCATAACAACATAAACGTAAAATAAAGATATACAAAAGAAAATCATTAAAGTAAATGAAAGCTCGGCATAGTAACGCATCCAAGTAACAATAATTGTGCGTTTGAATAGTAATAATAGTGCGTTCAAGCAATAATAATTATGAATTTAAGCAATAACAATCATGTATTCAAGTTACAATAATTATAGTGCATGGAAGCAAAATAAGCAGTTAACTTAAGCGAAATGTATCCTTTGCATTGAAGCGTGACACGCGGAATGTCGGATTCCCCGTTTGTACCAGAAAGAATGAGAGACTCAGCCATGCCAGCACTAAGCGAAGAATGACCAGCCGTCATGCGCTAGCAGTACCTGGAGGTGCTGAAGGACCGCTTGCGGTAGGCGCTGCTGAACTTCATCGTTGCTGCCGATTCTCTGTGACCTGATTGGTAGCTCGCAGCGACGACGTGCGCATCGATGCCCCTCAAGCGCTGTATCACGCAGCCATCTACTTACTGTTCGCTTCACGTGCCCCTATTCAAATATATTCAATAACAAGCATATTATCAGCTATCAACACAAGATTTAGAGGAAAATATTATATAACAAAATAATATCAATAAAATAATGAGACATAATAACCGACAAAATTGCGTCACACATCGCCTCATTCATGATTATTCTAAATTAATATAAAAAACTGGACAGTTACAATCTCTTTTTATTTATGTACGCTAGTGCGGTAGCTTTGGATCGTTGATGGCACACTCGATTGCTGCTTGAGATCGCCCTCGTGTCTTGGACGGTCGGTTTGTTTGCGGCACTGATCGAAAGATTATCGGTTGCAGCGTAACGATATTTGGTGCTGTATTTCTGTCCCGTGAGATTGCGCCTCTATGTTGTCTGCCTGTAAATATTCTATAAAATATTTGTAAGGGGATCCCTTATTGGAAGAGTCACTTACACACGAAATACCCGCCTATAATTATTATAATACTCGTAATTATTGCATATATTCGCAATTCATCGTTTTCCACTAGCTTATGTTTTTTTTTGCTTCAGCAAATTTTTTTTATTTTTATTTTATTTTGTCTTGGGTTGTGCCATCTTGTAGTATGTCGGTGTCTGTGTGGCCTTGTTTGTTTTCCAAATCTGCGTCAATGTCTTTTAATGAGGATTCCGTTATTTCGGTAATATTCCTGTTGGCAATTGCTAGCGTTCTCAGTACGCCTTCTACGTCTAGTTATGTATCAGTGGAATTCATTATTGTATTCTCTTATTCTATCTGTGGTGGTGATTCGAAGTAAGTTTTTTCTGTGCGCACCGAACATCCGCTCTGTAATTTTATGATTCCCGAACCTTTTAGGGTAAATGATCTCAACTCAGTCTTTCGGTATTGTATGTATATTGGTCCCTGTCCGGTAGTAGTAAAGATCCATTGGTTTTGAGGCATGTACACATTTCTCATTGGTGTTAGATAGCTTGGACAACTTTATTCAACACGTAGATCATCTCGGTGACGTTTGAATCCCGATGGTATGCGGAATTTCTGTCCGAAAAGTAGTCCGTAAGGCATGCATCCTATACTCTCATGCTCTGACGTATTATATGCGAGCACGCATAGGGGTAGAAGGTAGTCCCATTTTTTATTTTTGTGGATATATGTTTTTAGATATTCACAGAGGACATGATGCATTCACTCTATTTGTGAATGAATTGCTGTCCTTACTATTTTGTCAATTTGGAACAATCTACCTAACTCGTCCATTAATTAAAACTGTTGCTCTTTGTACTGGAGCGAGAATGACATACTTCGTTAACTAGTCTTGAATAGACAGCGTATGGGTGTTTACCTGGTCCGAGGGTTTATTCTCAGGTCCGTAGAAATCGATGGATATTTTTTCGAAGGACCTACTTGGAGTATCTATGATTAAAATTACTTGTTCTGTTTTTACCCGAACAAGTTTCTAGGTCTTACAAAATTTACAGCCAAGTACGAATTGCCTTACGCCTGGTTGCATATTTCTCCAGTAAGAATCTTGTGCGATCCTATTGTAAGTTTTGTTTATTCCTGTGTATCCACCAACTGCAGATTCGGGGTATTCTTTTATGACCTTATATCGCTGGTTGGCCGGAGGTACTACAAGAGTGTTTGTGTATAGGACAGCTGATACTTTGGAGTCTTTAAAAATTTCTTTAATTTGCTTTACTTAGTGTGGCCACTGATTTATGTTAAAATCTCTAGATCTCTCACCTATAGTTTTTATTTCATTTACCATAACTAGTGCTCTCAGAGACATTTTAAATTTTTCAATCTTAGATTTCAGTGCAGTATCGTCAAAGTGTTTTTTCACGTGTATACGTATCCCGTATACTTTTCTGACTTTTGATGACATTACCTTTCCAAACGCTTTAGTTTCGTTGTTTAAGACCAATGGGTTTGTACATTCACGTTCATAGAGTTCGTCAATGGTCTCGGTAACGGGGATGCTATCCGTTCTTGAGCAAAAAGTTGAATTATTCAAATATCCGAATGGGTGGTCCGTAACATTTTTCATATTTTGATGTGGTTGTGGGTCCTCATTATTCTTGGGTGCCTATGGTGGTAAGACCAGAGGAAAACGTGTTCTGCACCCTTTGTATTTCGGTAGAGCACTTGAATTTAATATGTCATTTCTGACGTAACTTTCTGCTTCATTTCCCGATTATAGAAGGGCCTTATTTATATCATTGCCTCGCTTTCTGACGATAAATCGGACAAGCCCTGCCAGTTGTGTGGAGATGGATGCTCCAGTGGCGATGGGGGTTCAGATGCAGGTAACCTGCGTTCCTTATGCGTTTTCTCCCCAATGTCGTTTCCTCTACTATCTTTTATTCTTCTCTACCTCGTTGATTTTCTCATCATCCGAATTTTCTCCGAACTATTTTCATCTTAACAGGTGCTTCTCTGGCTCCACTTCTGAGCTTCTCCTGAGCTATAGTCAAGCTTCTTTCGTTCATTTTTGTTTTCCTATGTTTTTATTATACTGTAGGGCGTATATAACAGTGCATTCTCCGTCGCCAAAGTAGTTATCGCTTCGGAGGATGTCTTCTATTTCCCTTGGGGTGCTGCTTTCATGTATTCATTTCGATTCACGAAAGGCGCTTCTTAGTTTGGTCGTTGAGAGTGTTAAGTCATTAAGAAGGATGAAACAATGAAAAAGATATTGTCCGTCGTGAGGGACGTCGGTTAGCGAAAATTTTGCTCGTGGCTCCACACAGTAGAGTCCGCATTTTTGAGTCCCAAAATATCTCTTATTTCATTTATTCTGCGGTTTTTCTTTTCTTTTTTGCTTGTAATCATCCATTAGGTTTGTTTGTGGGGTAATATTGTCAGCATTTGGCTCAACCTCGCTATCTGAGTAGGTCTCTTTATTTGACTGATTAGTTGACTGTTGGTCATAGACTGTGTTCTGTGTAAGTGTATTTTTTTGCTGATCTACGATACTATTAGCTTCCTACGCGTCAATTATAACTCCTTACTTTCCCCTAAAATCGTTGTGAATTGTTTTGTTCAGGCCTAAGCCTTTCTTAAGGCTTTCTTGTGTCTGTACGCATTGTGATATATTGTGTGCGTCATTTCTCTTGTTGCATGTTCTTGTGTTAAATGGTTCGCTCTATGCGTGTCGATTCATCTGTAATCGACACGGTTTGGCTGCGCTTGTACTCGACATCTCTGATTGTTGTTTCCCTTCGCTCGAAGTTTCGTCTTTATCTTGCGCATATGGTCTTCTCGTTTTAAGTTTTGCTTTCTCGTTGATCTCGTTCCGTTCGCTCACCCCGATACATATTACCTCTTGGTCCCCGCTTTTCTTTCGCTTAGTCTTTTTCGTCTTTTTCTCCTCTACTTCCGCTGCTTAGTCTGCCTTTACCAGCTGATATTCTAAGTGCGTTATTGCTCCTTGTTTATCTTTTGGCAACCGTTCTTGGCCAGACGGTGTATTATAGTGTGCTATTGTTATTTTCTTGGACTTATCCTCTAGTTCGGGTGTATTAGAAAATTCAGTAAGTTTTTTATGTAGTCCATCCAGCTGACGTTTACAAGTCTTATGTTGTAAATTTTGTGTTTCGTCTCGTTTAACGAAAGGTGTACTTGTGATTTTTACTTGTTTTTGCATATTTTTCTCTTTCTGAAGAGTCACCCGAGTTACTGTTGTCGTTTATTATCTTTTCGCCTATTCCATTCCCTATTCTCGATCGGAAACTCTAACTTGGCTGTAGCTTGGTCTTAGCTAGGCAGCCTAGCTAGCCTATGCTGGTCCTAGCAAGAGTTTACATATCATCATATGGTGCTATGTAGCGGGGGGTTTGCTTGGTCCTAGCTAGGCATCCTACTGAGTGTATATATGCACGTACACTCATGCACAAACAAGTGTGATGAAAACTTTGGTACAGTATTATTCACAACCATAAAAAAACAATATAATAAGTGCGATACAAACAACTACGGAAGAATAAGAAGTGTAATTTTTATTATGTACGTTTAGTTATTATTTTATACTTTTTATAGACAGAGTAGGAACATGGAATAAAAATATTACAATGTACAAGAAAATGATTTATCAATCAGTTTTGGTGTTTAAATTTTCATTCAATAATCTTGTAATCCTGCCACCTTTCCAGTCTTCAGAATACTGAAATGTAGTTCCAAGAGCTCGTACAATGTCTTTCTCGTGGATATGTTTTTCTTTTGGCAGGTGACTGTTGTAAATAGATAATAAAGAGGCTGAACATTTATGTATTTTTAAGTTAAAAAAAAAAAAAATATTTATTTGTAGCTAATTAGTATTTTACCTGGCAACAAATTATACAGTTTGGTTGTTTTGAAAAGGCTTTTTTCCAGGCTTTGGTCTCTGAACTGTATAATGTGTAATGATCTCTTTGGTCATAAGTTTTTTCATTATAAGTGTAACTTTATCCAGCAGATTAGAATTAAAATTGATCACTAAATACCAGTGTTGTTTCAAAAATCCAAAAATATCCAAATTAGCAAACAATAAACAATCATGAATAGACAGATCAGTACTGGAACAATCATTAATACACGTACTAGCTCTTTCTTTAATCGAGTTGTATCATCTTGTAAATCTGTTGAAAAGAGTTTAAATTCTTGGAGTGTTTCTAAAGGGAACTTATATTCTTCATGTTTCTCTTCAAAGTCTTGAAAAGTAAAAACTTGGACCACTTCATCGATAGGTTTCGTTTGAATGCACAATCCTTTGATTTCTTCTAGTTTCGCATTAAGTAACTTGTTCTACTTACTTTTATATTCTTTGAAATTTTTGAATAAATTATCTATCTTTGTTGAAATTGAATCTATCTTGTATGGTATGTGATGTAATGTTTTAATAAAAAAACTTTAAAAGTAGTTGTTCGAAGCAGTGGCTATGCTCTATAACCATTACCAATTATGCTGGACTGCATCGATAGATTAGAGTCATCACCATCGGTTTTCGTAGCAATCGATCTGAATGTGTTATTGACTGTAAAATCTGAATGTTTTGGATCAAGTTTACCAGAAATGTTAAGTGGTGATTTGGTCATTATTACTGTTAGAATTAACAGGTTCATACCATCATTGTGTGGTTGGCTCATATTTTCTTTTGTAATTGAAACTGAAAATTGTACGAAGTGTATAAAGTATCTTTAAGATTGTCTGTAGATTAAATACACTGATTTTATCAAATATACCTGTGTCTACTTCCTCTGAAATTTCAGGAACGCAGAACAGCTCATACACATCCTTCCTAGAAGTTTGTCCATCATGAGCATCCTTGGAAGTTTGAGTAGTGGATGAATTTTGGTTTTTTGTGTGCTGTACTTCAAAAACTGTTTGGGGCTAAGCAACCAAAGTTTGTGATGGAGAGCCAGGACTTAGTCTTTCTACACTTTTTAGTGCAGCTTTATACACATCTGGAACCTAAGCATTTCTTATAACTTTGTAAGTAACATGAACTCTGATGGAATATAATGTATCTCACCTGTCATAGACAAAATTTGGCATTCATATAACTGCCAAGTAACAGATGTTACGGCACTAGTACGTACAAAGGTACATAGAATTTCGACATCATCTTCACTTAACGGAAGAGGCATGTAGTGAGTAAAAACTTGTTCTAATAATCTATCGCTGATAACAAAAAGAATGGGACTACGACAGCGTAAAGAAACTCTTTTGCAGCGTTCCTAACTTTAATCACGAAAAATGTGTTAGTCATCTGCAATACAAGTAAATTATAAATATGATGTGAGTTTCACTTTCACTTCAAGAAATCATGCTTTACCTTTCTGAATGTAGAGATAGAGTCTATGAGTGCTTATTAATAAATTTTAATAATCAGTAAAGTACAATGTCATTGTTGTGAAAACATAACCTTGGTATTTTTTCTATTTACACTTTTTTGATCAAACTGAAAAAATACAAATATATATTTATTTTTTACGTATATTAACTGTTAATGCAGTAAAAGAATGACATACAGTCTTGATTCGTCCTCTGATGATTCAAATATTTTAAATAAAATTAGTTTTGATTGAACATCACTTAATTTAAACTTTAATGTTTCCTAGCTAATTTTTTCTTTAATTTCATAAGTATTAAGTAATCTTGAGTCAGTTAGGTAAGAGTATGCAGGGTTAATTATATTTAATTGATTTCTTATTATTTCTATTTTATTAACAAAAGTATTAGGCCATATTGTCATTCTGTTTGTTTGTATAACTTTACAGCCTTCAGTTACAACAATGTTGTTTAGCTCTTTGCAACAAATTTTATATCCATTATAAATAACTTTTTTTAAATAAATCTCTTGTTTTTCTATACATTTAAATATTGTATAAGGATTATGGTTTTGTTTCGAACAACTATTAATTATTAGTTGTTCCTCTATTTCGTTACAAAGTGAAACAAGAGGTTTATACCCGCTGCATATTTTTTCTTTTGTTAAACCTAAAACATTTTCAAAATCAAATGCCGTGATTTCACTTAGCGAGCAACCCATATGTTGGACATCATGAACTATGTGAGATGAAATATGTACGTTTAAAATAAAATTGTCTTTTCCATATAGGATGCCAAAAATTTTGAGAAAACTATCAATGTAAATTTTTGAGTGTTGTGCATATTTTTTGTACAAACTGCTGCTTGTGAATATTCTAAGTGCCACATGAAATAAAAATAGTGGTCATACATACTATCTGGAATAACATCTTTGAAATAAATGGGCTGCTGTACAGTAAAAAAAATCTGAACTTAGTTGCTTTTCATTTCATTACGTTGCCTGAAGATCTTGTTGTTCTTTGAAAGTCATTTGTCACAGATTCAGATAAATTTATCAAACGCTGGGAAATAATCAATAATTCTTGTTTAGAAAAATTTTTTTTTAATTGATCCTAATTTCAATAATTTTTTTAGTCACACCTAGGCAACAGAGGTGCATAAAATCAAGAACAAAATCCTGAATCATGTCAAGTTGTGGGATTTGAAGAAAAGGAGAGACTTGTCCTAGGTGGTGATGGTCTGGATCTTGCTTGATCTTAAAAAAATACATATTTTCTCTTCTCACAATCTTCACTATGAAATGTAACATGTCTCATGTAATATTGTCCTTTCACTGTACAGCGTTCACAAGACAAATAGCCAGTGTGACCTTTGTTTTTTTCATGTAAATCCAACTGTATTATATCTTTCAGTTGATCGCCGATGCCAAAATAGACATATTGTGGATTATCATTTACATCATCCAGGTTTAATTTCAGTATTTTTTTTTTCAATTCAGATTTCGTTTTGAACAAAGTTTTGGCTGTGGTTGGTATTTGTGGGTGAAACTTTCTTAGTCGCTTAAGTAAAGAGTCTATGATTCAGTGTGGAATTCTTGACTCCAAAGCCCTTTAACTAAATTCTTAAGTTATGAATTTTTGTACATAATCGATATTATTGTGTACTTTTGAATCGTCATGAACAATATCATCTTGTGATCCATTACTGTCCAAATCAAATAAGAAAAAAAATTTCATTCTTTTGCTTTCGTGATCTCCTTTACATTCACGATTTTTTTTTTTAGCCACATTAAATACTTCTTTAGTTAATGAATCTATTTCCACCTTTTTTTCATTGTAGTTTTTAATATTGTCACAATTTACATCACTGAAATTTTAATCGTCAAATTTAGCACGTTTCAAATAGCGATGTTATGCACTCTCTTTCTAGTCAAGAACACAGACCGCTGTACTTTTTCACTTATTCTCGATAAACAAATAAAATATATTTGTTAGTTTATATTTAGGATAGGATTTACTGAAAAATGTACACATTGCTCCAAAACTCTTCTCGACTGTATATATATGTAAGTAAAAGTGAGACAGAAGATACCTAATCAGGCTCTAGCCATAGCCCACCTAATGCATCGTTACAATTACTACATACTCCTATACTGGTCCTAGCTAGGCAGCCTAGCTATGTCCGAGACATTTAACTAAGCAGCATAGTCAGATTTTCCAATCAGATTGGTATGGCCATTGATAGTTTTCCTTTGGGACTGCGTTCTCGACGATTAAAGTGTGCTGCATCACTCTTTGTTTCTCGTATTATTGTTGGGGGGAATTTTTCTCTGATGATTTCCAGTGTCATCTTCGTTAAAATATTCATCATAGGCAACCGTGGTTTTTAGCCTATTTTCTCTCATTCAGCTTGTGTTGCGGGTCTATGTTCGAAAAACACAGTAACTATTACCGATTCTGACTCGCTGCCTGTGCCTATGCGGACTTCTTCTTCGCTATCGATCGCCATTACGCTAAATATTTCATCATGGTTCTCCATTTTACGATAATAATTTAGCTGTGCGATGATCACTGTCTAATTGTTATTCGATAATTGAGTCAAGGATTTTACTGATTCATGCACTGTATATGTATTTTTACTATCTACTTTACTTTCGTTATATTTTGTAAGATACGGATTTCGTCCCCATTGAGTCATGCATTTTTATTAATTTCTTTCCAATTTGTTGTAATAAGATTTACAGTACTATATTCTTATCTTTATTGTGCTTATTTTTTTTTCTTTTTAATTATACGTAAAACCGATATTGCACGTCGACGGTTGTGTAAGTGTCCTACTGCCTTGTTTATGTAACCCCAGGGGCAAAATATAAATCTTATTAAAATAAAAAGGTGGTGACCTGGCATTCTCCGCAAGAACGATGACCACCAGAATAATTCTCAGCATAAGCGCTGGCCATGAAACTTTTGACACCAAAACTATTGCACGGGACTCTGTGGCCTCGGTGCGTCTCAAAATAATTATACAAATATTGTGTGACTGATATTAAATAATGAAAAAAGGGAGGGAAGAGCGTATATGTATTGTTCCGCGCACACTATGAAACTTTCTCTATACTGCTAAGGAACCACGTAGAGGCAGCGCACTCTAATTAATTGGGATTAATTGTGATACTTGCTGAACGTGAAAGCGAGCCGGAAGGCCAGAGCGCCGAAAAAGAAATCCGAGCCGGGAGAAGTAATTTTAAAGAGAGTGAGGGCCTGCGAGAAGGCTACTTTTATACCCTTGCCGTTCTTGGTCTGCGGTGCCTAATGACGTAAAGGCCTTAGTAGGGGAGGGCCACGTAGCGTATGACATGCTTAGTCATGCATACCGTACGGGATCAGATAAAATAAAACAATATAATAAAATTATTGCAGCAAAAATACTGTCTGATAAGTTTAAAAAATTGGTGTATATACGAACAAAAACGCACTTAGCCTCAAGTGCCCATAACAATTATAAGATATTCTGAATATTTTTTAAAGGCTTATTAATTGTTCTTCTAATTTAAAGACTATTGAGATATGCTTTTAATACATGATTTTTTCAGTTTACCTACTAGTTTCACTCATTTATAACCTTGATTCAAGCATAAGACAAAAAATTTCGACGGAATTTATTTGCTTACAATATTTTGAAGTAATCAGTAGTATTTTTTAGAATTGTAGGATTAAACAAATTTTTTTTTAATGTACTGTGTCCACCATTTTTAGTATCCAAAATTTGGCTTAAGGTTCACATTTAGCGACCCTAACAAAATAGTCTAATGTATATAACTCATGAATTTTATTTAACAAAATTATAAATAGTGTAAATAAAAAAATCCTATTCTATGTATGCACGTATGTTGCAAAAAAAAACGACAATGTTCACTGAAAGAGAAAGCAATATATCAAAAAATAACATCGTAGGTTTTTGTCTCATGATTTTGCATAGAATATAAAAGTATTGTCCAAAATCAACAGATTTTAATTTACAAAAATTCATCTGCTTCATTGCTTTTGACATTTTGCATTTTTAAAATCAAATTTTAGATTCGCATTCAGTTCTGAATTTGCTCTACACAATACGTGAACAGAGAAATCTCCTGTCTATGTATATAAAATAATACATATTTTTTTTGTTTTAGTGTACGTAAAAATAATTGTAACATTGAAAAAAAATTACAAAAATATTTGCATCATGTAATAAAGAAAAGAGAAAAACTTTATAATTTTGAAATTATTTTGTAAGATTACATAATCTACGTGATTTTAGAAACTAAAGCAACATATATAAAGTAAAATCGTTTCTCTTTATTTTTGTGTTAGTCATCAATTAAATATTTTCCATCAGACTATATTTTCCATCTTATAATCATTATTATAATTAATAAGTATGAAAATTATCTCTAGAAGGTTGCATTTTGATAAGTAAATATTCAGTTGGCCAGAAGAGAACAAGGACTTGTATAGTCATGAAATAATTATCTTAATACTTTGACGCTGAATTTTACATTTGTAATCAAGAACTACAGAAGTATAGTAAATTGATTTTCGCACAGAGTATACAGTTTTGAAAAAATACGTTTTGAATTCGTTTATAGCTTACGATCAAATATTATATTTCAGTTTCTTAAAATTTCATATTTATTAAGTTCAATCATTTTAATTCGTTATGTATTTAAGTATAAAAATATACAAAAAAATAATAACATTAATTGTAGATTAATAAGATAAGACTGTAAGATGAAATTATTAATATATGTAAGGTGCCTTGCTTAGGTACAATATAAAGGCATTTGTAAGAATAAGATGTTTAATATTTTTATAATTAATGATTGCATGAAGTGACAAAAAAACTATAAAATATTATCATTTTTTGTACGGGTTTTATTTCTTTTGATGATGTGAAACAATGTTCAATTCATAATTTTGAATAGTTTCTTAAGACACTTCAGAAGTAATATTGTGTTAAGCATGAGAGAAAGCATGTAAGACTGCTATTGTTCGATCAAAAATTTTTAATTCCACCGAAGAAACAATAATGCAATAAATAATTCGAATAATATAATTACATAATAATACTTAATTCTCCAAAAATATACATTTATAATCATTGTTTTAGTAAGCAAGTAATAATCTTAGTAAACTTAAAAGATAAGTATTTTAATTCACGAAATATTAACATATTATTACGGATCTGTTATCTTGCGTATACAAGTATATGCAAAAAAAGATGTTCATAATTGCAAGACATACAATTTTAATAAATGCATTGCAATATATTCTGATTATATTTTTCCGATTCGTTCAATTTTATCTGTGATTTAGAACTTTCGATTTTATGCTCCAAAAACATTTGCTTTGTTTATTTTGGGAACTTATTCTTGTACAAACGAGTACACCTAATTCATTACACGTTTAATATTTTTGATTACTTCCTTCGGTGACTCGATCGAATATCATAATCCTATTGCTGACCCGAGACATCTAGTTTTGATTTTTAGAAAATTTAAAGTGTAAAAATATATAGGTATATGAATGTGGGGTGACTGTCGAGAGTTCTCTGTGAAAGTAGAAAAAATTAAAGTAAAGGAGAAAATGAAGAAAAGTAACCATTATTTGTGATTGGGCGTTGGGGCGGTAAGATAAGGATAACTCAAGAAATGTGGGGTGGTAGTATAGGTACATATCATGTAAAGTGACTGTGGTAGTTCTCCATGAAAGTAAACAAAAAATGTGAGGCGGCGTGACACAGCGCGGGGTATATGAAGGTATATAGAATGTCGGGTGGCTGTAGGTACTTGTAGGTGTAAAGAATGTAGGGCGGCTGTGGGCGGTGTTCCGTGAAAGTACACAAATTTATCGGGCGGCATATAGGGTGGTATCTCAATGAATGTGATGCGACTGTGGGACGGCGCGGGCTGGCGCGGGACGGCACGGGGCAGGTTTTTTTTTTTTTTTTAATTTACAATTATAAAAGAAATTCGAACAATATTGCCTTAATTTGCGGGACGGCCGCCGGACGGTCGCGGGTCGGCGTGGGTCAGCGCGCCGCGGCGTGGGGCAGTGTGGGATGGAAAAACCTCCCCGCCCCACCTTACGCCTATTTATACATAGGATGATATATTGTATCATCCACTTGGAGTTATCCATAGCAGAAGTTGTTTGATACGCCAATTAATCTACTACGTAAATAGTGGTGCAGACATTGTAAAAAGACCTAAGAGAAGTTGTATCCTCTAGGCCGCGGTCACACTTCTGTAGGATAGAGCTACAGATTGCGGAATCCATCATAGAAAGTTCTCTTACTACCATCACTCTCTCTATTCTTATGACGAATTCTGCAGAGTGCCAAGATCCGCGTTCACACGTGGCCAAATAGACGTTAATGAGAGTGAAGAGATTCGGCACCATAAATCAAAAATTATTTTATCGGTAAAATTTTCTATCTGAAAACGTCATCAGTCGTTTATAAAAATATTGTTTTTTGTAGCTAGAAACTTTATCAATCTTAATTCGTAATAGAACCTCTATTCGACTACGTATGAACGGGGGTCTTGGCACTCTGCCGAATACATCATACAATCAGACGTTATTGATGATTTTGTGTACGATGTGTAGTCTTAGTCTTTTTAATAATTCGTTATTGATTTATTTATTTGGTAAATACCAGTACCGTGATGGTAAACAAAATATAAAAATTAGATGATGTTATAATCTGTTTGATAAATTCCATAAAAAAATGTGTTTTACTTACCGTAAAAAGAAAATCCGGGGGACAATTTTAACATTGTAAGCACTCCAAGTGGTATTATTAAACAACAAAAGTAGTAGAAGATCATTTAACTGTACCGATTTAAGACGTTTGCAAGATGGCAGTGCCAATTTGATTGAGATGCTGGAATCAACTTCTTATGCTTTGCATCTTAATAATCTTCCAATGGATGTTAACACCTTGTTAAATTAAATACCATCGTTGGACCGCGAATTAGCAAACAGGACTATATCAGGAAGCCGGTCTCTTCTCAAATAAGACTTCAAATATGTTTGCGATATTTAGGAACATGTAGAATGTATATAATCTATTAAATACGCCTTCAGAGTATCTCCCAATAGTATTTCCAAATAATTAAGGAGACATGTGAAGAAATATGTAAAAAATTATCTTGGACCGTTTTATCTATCCCAGCAATCGAGGCATGGATGAAGAATGAATATAAATTGGAAAAATTCTGTTACAGGTTTCAAACAGGTCTGTTTCAAAAAATCCCCTCCATCGGAGTTCTTCTTCTGCTGCCCTCAGTGCCATCCATCCCAAATTATACATCATAAATTTTCGGAACAAAGTTCCTTATCGCACATTATGGATTCTGAGCGGATAGGTGCTAGACCAGAAAAAATTTAACAGGACTTTTTTCAGACAGTTTTTACTATAGTTACAGCCATATATGAACTATATTCATCGCCGCACACAGCTTTCCCGCGCGCCAATAGACTCGACGGCTCTCTTCTATTCAGGTTTCTTCGGTTATACTCGGCAGTAGCTTCTTCTCCTGCCACACGATGTCTCCACAACACAGTGGCGTCTATTTGCAACGTGAGCGTAGCATGTCTTGATACACACAAGTTACACAATGTAAAACTAAGGAAAAATATTCCTTTCTGTTCATGAAAGTGATGTAGTTCAGTGATATTATTGTTGCAAGATGATACAATCATTCAGCTTTGTTATAGAAAATGCGTGAAGTGGGCGTATAACACATACGATCATAATAAAGTTGAGCAAAGTAACCTAACATAGCCCAATTCAGTCGCAGAAGTAAGCATGACGTTCAGTTTGGTGTGTATCTGACCGTCACAATAACATCAAAAGCTTACTGTGCTCAACTTTGTTTTGAGCATAGGCGTTATACGCGCACGAGATTCACTACACACATTGTTTATAGCAAAGCGGGAAATTTATATTATCTTACAACAATAATAACGTGGTACTAGATCACTTCAATAAATCGCAATGAATACTTTTCCTTTGTTTCACGTCGTTTGCATCAAGGACTAATACGTTCACGTTGCAAATAGACGTCGCTGGATCAGTAGTTGTTCTCCTGCACGCAGCAAATAGTTTGACTCGACTAGGTAGCAGCGATTTCAAATGCCGCACCAAAGTGTATGCTATAGCTATGCTTTAGCATAAAATTTGGTGGGCCATTTGCGATCGGCGCTAGGTACCAGATTAAAGAAGATTACGTGCGCCTTAAAGTAGTATACGACCCATTGACGGCTCCCGGATGAGAATCTTGACGACCCATATGAGTCGTGTTACCAGATATCTTTTTGGTCCGCTTACGGGAAACTTAGAGTCTGATAGCTGTAGAGTGCCCGTAAACTGTCCGTACACAGCCTGTAGTCATGAAATTATGAGATTTAAGGTTATATTTAAACAGCATAGGCTGCTCCCAAAAGTATACTGATTCTTAAATCAATGAATTAATTTTCTCAGTAGTTAATACATGTAATACTTTATTGTAATCATGAATGAACAATTTGTTGAACGTTAAAATTATCAGAGAATTCAGATGAAGTGCTTGCGAAAGAGAAAAGGTGATGGAAAACAGAAAGAATTTAAAAGCACTGAAAAACTGACAAAAATTAATAATGTTCGTGATGAAAGTGAACAAGTGGCTAAATTTATGCAAAAAGTTACTTTTGACTTTAAGCATGACTGTAACATTTTTTTTTAGAGCAAAATGTATAATCATAACATAAATATAAACTATTGTCCCAAAATTTTTCAATATATATTTACTATTTACATTTGGAGATTCAGATAAATAAATATACGTCATACAAAAAGTTTCATCTTGGTGACATCCACCACTTTTCTTGACTACAAATAGGCATTAAATGCAAGCTATCAAAGTTACAGAAAAAGAGTTATTTCTTGAAGATTTGTCAAGGTTTTATTTAATTTCTAAAGATTTGGCTGGCTACGGGAAAAAAAATTAAAAAAATCAATAACTATTTTTTGAGATCTAATAATTTTTTTTTTAACTTTGTTGTATAATATCAAGTGGTTATTTAAAAAGGTAAAAACAACTTTTTTTCATTATTTTTATAGTTTTTTGCCTCCTAGACCATCAGGATTATATCGTAGATAAAAATGTGCAGTACAAAATAGTTCAATTTCGATGAGATCTACAACTTTCCTCGACTGCACAGATGCCTAACATGTACATGGTGAACATTTCAGTTAAATAGTAATTTATAAAATATTTTTTAAAGTTTTTCTTCGATTTCAAAAGTAGTTGCCATCAAAAGTAACATACAGATTTTCATGTTCCCGGGCCATTATTGTACACTTTATGGCTCGTGTGAGGTCCATAATACTTCCGGTAAATATATACTGCCCGGAAAAGTACCTGGTAACACATTGTAAAGGTGCCTTAAAGGCGCCCGAAGGGATCCGTTTACCAACTTTCCGGCACCTTACATGGTCCATATGAGGAAATCCAATCTAAATCGACCATTTTGCGTCACAAAAAAAAATTAAAATTTCTCTTAAGGCACACCTCTGAAATAAATTTTTTCCTGTTCTGTACACCCTCAGAAATAGGGGGAAAAATTGTGTGCAAGCAGTTTAGGATTTGTGACACTGTTAATTATGCACTTGTTTAAACAAATAAAGATTATATATTTTTACATTGGACAAATTTTTTCCGTGTAAATCCCATTCAACGAATAAAAGGTCTCTTGCAACTTTTTCGAAAAATGCAAAAGATAAAAGTTATGTATTTTCTACGGTTAAAAATTTTGCTTTTCAACCAACTTGGATAAAAAGTTATCATGATTTAGAAAATTCATCACTTTTTTCTATTGCATTTTTCGAAAAACTTCCAAGAGACCATTTATGCTTAGAATTTGTCAATTTACAAGAAAAACATTTATTCGATGCAAAAAATCATAAATTGTTTTATTTGTTTAAATAATTGCGTAAAAAACAGTAAAAAACTGTGTCACAAAGCCGAAAGTACTTGTACACAATTTTTTCCTTGTTTCTGGAGGTATATAGAGCATGAAAAAATTCGGTTTAAAGGTGCGCCGCAAAACAAATT
>JAPYYV010000156.1:0-41072 GCA_030522625.1 Copidosoma aretas | reverse complement strand
ATGTGCGAGTTCATGCGAGTATTTTTCACATTAGTGTTTAAAACAATTTGCGTTGATTAATTTTGATACGAAGTTTTCCTTTTGTTGTCTTTCATTGTAGCGAGTATTCAATTTTGCTGCGATTAGAATTAAGCTTAAAAGCCCGTGAATGATATCTTATAAGGGGAAGAATACAAATGTATGTTCTTATCAACTCATTAAATTTAAACAATTAATTGATTTGTGAATCGAGCTGTGAAAGTATCAAGTAAGGCGTACATATTCTTAGATTCAAACAAGCGTTTATTTGTTTTATATCTTTCGTTTTAAAGTTTCGTTATTCACTGTGTTTGAATTTTCATTTGAACTATATATGTTTTCAATCTTATCGACATTAGAAAGTGTTCATACGAGATTTCTTGTTTCTATTCTTGCTCCAAAATAAATGAGCCTTTTGTTTTTGATTTGAGTTGCTCAAGGTGAAGCGCTACCTATGTACAAATCTACATACCATGTTCTTGGAATCAGTATGCCGATAATATTATAAGTAATTTCTGTGATTTCAACATTAGTCATGATATAACGATTTATTGTAATGCTCTCGCATACACAAGTTTCATGTTAAACGAGTTTGTCTCGATATTTTCAATTGACCACTGCCTTGCGATTATTGTGATATATTAAATTTCGTACATAATTTTTTAGGATTTTTCTATCTAAAATTTGAACGGTCACAAGCGCATCCTGTCATGTATTGTTTTTCCTTTCCGTACACTTTTCCCCAAAAAATACCCGCACTATATATAGCTGGAAATAATTCGTATATCATGGAAGTACAGGGTTTAACAAATATTTTAAGCACTTGTTGATTATAAAAAGATTAATAAACAATAATTCAAAGTACAGTTGAAATAACAAAATAAACGTGTTTTTTGAAACTTGACGAATTTTTTGCGGAAACCCAAAGGGTTTTCAGAAAATTTTGCAAGTAATCTATTTTATTCAAAATGAGTCGGAGAATCGGAAAAAAAATTTCTTTTGCTAATAATTGTAATTCCTTATGTTATTAACAAAAATTGTTAATCACATATACAAATGAGTCCAATGGCATTTACCTATCAAATGTTTTTTTTTTTTTCAACGTACAACACGAAGCCTCTATACGTAAAATCGCTATATTTTAAATAGCCCTTATCTCAATAAACATCGAATTTTGATGAATTTTCTTTCAAATTTTCTGGGGTCGAGGTGGTTTTTTTCCGTCTCATCAATAACTTTAATTTGACAAGAATTTAATTGGTATAAATTTGAAAGAAAATTTATCGAAATTCTATGTTTATTGAAATAAGGGCTATTTAAAATATAGCGATTTTACGTATGGAGGCTTCGCGGTGTACGTTGAAAAAATTTGATAGGTAAATGCCATTGAAGTCATTTGTATATGTGATTATATCTTCACCTATCTTGAAATCATTTAGGAATGTATTAAAAAATTTTCAATAGAAATTTTTTACAGATGAGTTTAAAAAACGACCAAAAAATTCGATTCTACGTGCAAAAATAGTCAATCGGCTACGAAAACCCCTTAGCTGCCCGACTATGGTGGCTAATGCAATTTCTAGGATACTATTAATGATGATAATAAGGATATCGATAATAATAATAATAATTATAGTTATTATAATAATAATATTACAGCAATACTTATTGAGTAGTAGAAACAGTTTACTCTAATCACAGCTAAATTACTTCCAACATTAACGAGCTTAACAAACCACTGCTTTTTTGGCGGGAAGCTTTCGCATTTATATTTTTTTTTTTTTTTTTTTTTTTTTTATTTTGTTTTTTTGTAGGGAAGCTTTCGCATTTATATTTTTTTTTTTTTTTTTCTTTGAGGAATACGTCTATTATGGTTCTACCTAATCGTTTAATAAGTCTAGCAACTCTAGTAATTGATTTTCACGGAGAACGCTACTTTACTTCTGGCATAAATATCAAATATTGTTAATCATGTAATTATTATCGTATTGTAATAATTATAATAAGTATGATTTTGTTTACTTTTGTATTTTATTTAGTATGTAATTAGTTAAACTCGTAATGGGTTATGTTTCGAACGAGTAAATTAAAAAAATTTATTTTTAAAAATAACGTAAATACTTTCAATCGACAAGTAAAATAAATTTTAAATTTCAACAAGCTAATTGTTTAATATTTGTTAAAAATTTAAAATAAAAAGAATATGTTTAGTAAATGTCATGGGGTTAAGGCGTAAATCTTATAGAGGGCGTGATCACCTTTAATTTCGAAACAAATATTAAAAAAAAAAAAGTAGATTTTTTCGAAAATGGATTATAAAAAATGATACAAAATAAAACATTCAAACCAATTTTTTAAAAATATTAACTCTGATTCTATGAAAATTTGTCGATAACAGTCGGAAGAATAAAGATTGATGTTATGCTGTCGCACGTAATAACGAATATTTGTGCATTTCAATGTTGATGCCTCCTTTGAAACTCGTTATATGAATGATATGGCGAATTATGCTCCTTCCTTCAAGGGCTCCAGCGAGGTATTACAAGAATCTTTGGTTGCTCATCATAAAGTTAGGTTTAACTAGCCGGTACTCACAAAATACTTAACAAATCAGGCCCTGAAAATTCCCAGACATTCTTTAAACTTTCTAGTATCTTACAGTCATTGTCAAAAGTTGACAAGTTGCATGGTGTGTCTAAAAAAAATCATAACCTAAGAATCAAAACTTCCATTGACAAAAGTGTAACGATCTTTCACAAATATGAAATCTGGTAATACTACGTTATGCATTCACTTTTCAAGAACGTGCGTATCAAATTTAGGATCAAAATAGAAAAAATTTTAGAAGCTATTTAGTGAGAAAACTTCATGCCACGCTGCGCTTTCAGCTGTTTTTTTACAAAATCGTTTAAAACTCGAAACAATGATGGGTTACCTTAAAGCCTTGAAGTGCTGATCTGTTCGGGATTGCACGATCTTCGTTCCAACGTACCGCTTGTTACGCGGCACATTGATGTACTGTTTATTTTTAACAAGGAATGTGATAAAATGTACTGCTTATGGCAAATGACACGAGGTAACCGATCATATTTTCGAGTTATGAACAATTTTAAAAAAAGCCCAAACACATGCTGCAGAGCAGCGTGGCACAAAGTTTTTTTACTAAATTGCTTCTCAAATTTTTTCTTTTCAATATTTTGATCTAAAATTCTGTGTACACGTTCTTAAAAAAATGAATACACATTGTAGTGATCATTAATTTCAGATTTTCTGAAAATTCGTCGAACACCTTTGTTAATTGAAGTTTTTATTTTTAGGTACTATTTGTTTCGGAAAAATCACGTCATTAAGCATCTTTCGACAAAAACTGTAATATACATGACAGTCTGAGAAATGTTTGTGAATTTTTCGGGCCTGATTCATTAAGCATTCTCTAAGTATTGGCAAGTTTAACGTAACTTCGTGATAAGCGCCCAAAGGTTCTTGTAACAGATTCGATGCTTTGCTGGAAATCCTTAAAAAATACACATATTACTTATACTACTTATTTAAAATTGACCCACATGTATGAATATTTTATCTGAACCTACACATACAAACGTATAACTTTTAAGACCATATGTGCGTATGTGTGTGTGTACACGTAACACCATAGACGTATACATAGCTATACAACGCAGTGTTTGAGTGTCCGCATCCGCACAGGCTTAGCAGACTTTTTCTGTCATCCCCCTCCCCTCGTTATGCTCTCTCTTTTTTTAACCATTCTGTCTTTCTTTCGCTTGCCTGACTCACCTCATCATGCCTGCACTATGCGGCTGTCTCTTCTCGAACCATTACGTCTTTATTTTTTTAGTCCACTCGACTCTGAAACGAGTCATTAAAAACTTTATTCTAAAAATCAATAAATGAAAAAGTCGTTACAATAAACTTTATAATGAAAAAAAATTTTTTTTTCTTCTAAAGTGCTATCGGTACAGAAAAATAAAAATTTTCCGTCGCGTTTGCTTCGAATGTATCAACTTGTTCCGAAGATGTAAGTGATTATAACGGTTTTTTTTTCAAAGTGATAGCTTTTCAAGAATATTTAACGAACGATTTAATCTATCAAGTTGGTTTGGAGTGAAAAGGGAAAATCCTTTATTTCTCATAAGAGACACTTTTCAACATTAAACCGAGATCCATCAACCAGAATAATCGCAAAAACAGTTTTTCTAAAATTAAATAATCATAACTCACTGTAAAGAACTTAACTTGACTATTACTATTGCGAACTTTCAATTTATTACGTAAGTGACATAGAATTCCTGAATTACTGGTCAGAGTAGCGAAAAGTTAGTTTACTTACTGTAGCAATTGTGATTTTTATTTATCGACTAGAGGTTGAAAAAGATCTCAATAAAATACAGGTATCTTAGTGTCAAACGTTCTAAAATATTTAATGTATCTACAGTTAAATAACTAATTTAAAATGAAAAATATACTTGATTGTAAATTACAAAGGATCTTAATTTATGTTGTGTGTATTAGCGCGAATAATTTACTTAGTCTCTTGAGCATTGTCCAGTCAGATTTGTCTTAATCGACAATCGATAATGAAACGTTTTCAAATCAATTTGTTGTTAAAATTGCAGTGATTTTAAATTATTTGAAACTTAAGTATCAATTGGGGACTTGCTTAAAAAATTCTATTTGGTCTGTCAGGTAGATTTTCCAAAAATATTTCCACTTATTTGTTTTTTTTTTATATAAATAAAAAATGAGAAAGATTTGGCATGCTCTATCTCCGCCATTTTTTGTGAAGAAAAAAAAATACGTGTCGAATATTTTTTGATAATCTATCTGATAGGCTAAATAGAATTTTTCCTGCAAGATTCCAATTATCTAACTACAAAGTCTTATATAAAAAAAAAAATGTAAGATAAGATTTTTATTTATGTACAGCACTTAAAAGTAAAAATAATACAAGTACAAAGCAGAAAAGCTTTTCCAATAAATAAAAGCGATGGCTAAGATATTCAAAATTAATCTCTAACATTCGTAGTTCTTTCTATTATTAACATTAAAATTTGATCACATCTCATTTTGGCCCCCGCCTTTTTTGTAGAAAAGCTTTTATGCTTTGTTAATCGTAATATTTTTTACTTTTTACTGATATACATGAATAAAAGCTTATCTTGTAAATTTTTTTTTCTTTGTTTTCTGTTTTTTAGTTTTGTCTTTTTTTAAAAATTGGTAATAATCATTTGTATTTAATGTTCCGCCACACTATCATGATATCAAATCGAAAATTTATTCTGCAGCAAAGGGACCAACAATTTTAAGGTCATGCATTTAAAGAGGCTCTATCGCTTTACCGTATCTATTACATGAATATCTAAGCGCATATTACAAAGTTTTAACAAAGAATGTGAGGAAATATACTGCTTATAGGATACAACACAGAAAGCATTATTTTCTCATGTTTTTTGTTAAAAATACACAGTATATCAAAGTGTCGCGTGACAAGCGATACATAGCATAAAAGCGTGTGCAATTCTGAACAGATTAGTATTTTGAAACCCCAAGGTAACCCACCATTTTTTCGAGTTATGAACAATTTCGTAAAAAAAACCAGCCTAAAACAGCGCAGCGCAGCACAAAATTTTCTTAATAAATTGCTGTTTAATTTTTTCTTTTCAATATTTTGATTTGAAATTTTGTACACACCTTCTCTAAAGGTAAATGCATAATAAAGTATTGAAAAATTGTAGACTATCGAAAATTCATAACACACTTTTGTCAATTGGGGTTTTGCTTTTTAGGTTATGATTTTTTTCGAGAAAACCACGTAACTTAGAAACTTTTGACAAAAACTATGAGAAACAGATAGTCTGAGAAATGTCTGTGAATTTTTTGAAACCGATTCGTTATGAGTACTTTTTAAGTACCGGTGAGTTGAACGTAACTGTGTACTATGCGCCCAAATATTTATGTAATAGATGTGGTGAGGCGCTGGAGCCTCCTCAAGAGTTTGTTTTGTTTGGCTCAAGCTTGAGCTCATGCATAGTCAGCTGTATAGCATAGCAGCTGAAGCAAATGAAGGAAATAACTGCTGCTGCTTGCGTTTCTCACTTCTTCTGCCTAGTGACGCTCGCGGCGTTTGCCACATTTTAATACCATTATTTTTTAATTAACCAGAATCAATAAAAAGCCATGCTTTTGTAAAATGTCTTCGCATAAAATTGTATTGTCATCGAAGCTAAGTATTTCTATTATGAAAAAAAGTTTTATCCATCCAAGAAGTAGGTGAGAAATTGAACGCAATATTCCACCCATCCAGTTGCCGACAAACAGTCCGACAGAAGAAGATGTATAAAAGTTTATAAAAAGTAGATCCACATTATAGTGCTAGCAATATATTGTGCCTAAAACTAAACCATGAATTTTATGGCTGAATAGACTAATTATGTGCGTAGATAAATATTAATTCCAGTAATAAATAATTTTAGAATCAATCATGGATATAATATTACGGTGGCGCTCGTGTAGTGAACATGTCTCTTTTCATCTGCGCCTGATCTTTAAAAAAGTTTTTTTTTAC
Source organism: Copidosoma aretas (assembly GCA_030522625.1). NCBI lineage: Eukaryota > Metazoa > Arthropoda > Insecta > Hymenoptera > Encyrtidae > Copidosoma > Copidosoma aretas. The sequence continues at coordinate 34,471 of JAPYYV010000156.1, read as the reverse complement.
CGTGTGTTTGGGTGCTTGTTTATGCAACAAACAATTTTTCGGCCTTGGTCGTCGAGCCCGCTCCTGCGGGCCCCAGGCTCCGTCCTAGTAAGGTGTAGATTTATGACAGAACGAGTTAACAGCGGTTTCTAACCTATTAGTGTCTTACCACAGCTTCTCCTCGAGTCTTCTGTCTCATGTCAAAAAAGAACTGTGGTTAGTGCAAAAAATCCGTTACGATTAGAGTTATGTGCAATATCTGCTGCCAGACTTATCATCCCTCTTCGCTGAACGCTGCGGGACCATAAACCCCGGTTTATACCGTTGCTGCAAATTATCTCGCCCTCTATCACCTTTGCTAATATTGTTATCACAAATAGCAGACACCGATCCTAACGAGCGACACGCACTTCGACATAACCTCTGCGGGCTTCTGAACTCCTTGATAAAAGTTATAAAGAAATGTCGGCAAGTTCCTCAGACTCCGACACGTCCTCGACCAGACGTAAGAAGCTTTCCCATAAAGATTTTGTCAATATTAAACCTAAGAAGAGCTCATTTTCATGGGCAGCTGCTCTTGTAGATATTTAAAAAATGATCAGTGGAACCTTTAAAGAGTCTAACCAAAAAGTTTCACAGTTAAACGATAGAATGCTGGAGCTAAGTACAAACCTCGACAGTAAAATCGATAGAATTAGCCATAATCTACAGCAGCTAGATTATATCTCTCGACATTAATTCTTGATATTCAAACTAGACTTGAGACACTGTAGGATGCCGTTCCAACACATCGCATAGAGGCACTTGAAGCTAGAGTGTCTAGTATTGAATTATCGGCTGTTCCTTCCTCTACCTCAATAGATGAACTTGCTGTGTAAATTAAAGAGAGAATGCAAAGATCGAACAATATTGTGATATACAACGTTCCGGAAGCAAGTGCTAGTCAAAACAATTCAGAGGTATATCCAGGTGCAATGAAAAAAGTACTGGTTTCTGTCGGTATCCAATCACATGTTACCTCACATAGACTGGGAAAAATTCCATCGGACTCCAACCCAATACCACTTCTAACAACCGTTAATAGCAAAAGGGATGTTCTACGAGTTATATCGTATAGGTCTGAACTCCCTTCGGGGATCCAGGCTTCTACCGACAAAACCAAGAAGCAACGAGAGCAACTTGCAAAACTGTACGAAGAGGTTGAAAAATACAATGCGCTAAATCCAGCAACAAAGCACAGAGTAATATAGGTCCACAACATTCCCACAATTATCGATGATTAACACTCAAAACAACATAATTTTCGTGGCAAGCCCCCGCAACCTACATCGCAATACTGCACTATTCCTTCATGTATATTACCAAAACGCTCGCTCTATAAACAATAAATTAAGACCTAGAAATAAATCTACGTATTCTCACATATACACCACAAATAATAATCTTCACAGAAACCTGGCTCAATCCGATTGTTGACAGTAGCGAGTTACCTCTAAAAAATTAGACTATCTACCGTTGTGATAGACAGGTAGTCGAATCCTCTTTAAGGCGCGGTGGCGGTGTTCTGGTCACAGTGATCAATGCTATTTAATCTTCAAATATACCTGGAACCTTTACCATCGAATGTCTTTGTACCCATTTACAGCTTTGTTGATAAGATCTCATATTGCTTACGGCGTATATTGCACCTGACAACCCTAGCAGCTCCTACAAATAACTATGCCACATAATATAGACGGCCAAACAATCTTTCAACTCCTACAAATGTATCATATATAGTGATCTTAATTTGTCACGTATTGCTTGGACCAACTATCTTTTGGATTTTCGTACCACAGCGTACAAGTTTGCGAAACAAACTTGAATTAAAAGGTGTTTAGCTGATAAGTTAACGTAGTAATTAAATGGATTATACAGTCGGAAAATTGTTATTTTTTCCTGAAATATGCGACAATGTTTTAAAACGTAAAAAACAAAATTTACGAGAAGATAACATTAAAAAATCATTTCTTAACGTTGAAATTTCGATATTGCGTACAGGGTATTAGTATTGTTAATGTAACGTCTCTTTGTAGTACCTATACCGCGTGTAATAGGCGGCATGATGTTATTTACTTAAGTTTTGTAATTGCCATCCAATAAAGATCCGACACACACACGTAAGTATTGTCTGCATGTCAAATGGCGGTTTCGGAAACCAGCACAAAAAAAAGCAAAGAAAGAGTCGTAGTTAAGAAATGATTTCTAATGATTGACTATTGGACGATTCAGGAATCACTGCAGTAAGTTCAGTGATGAGTACTGAATCGTTCCTATATTGATTTAAAAGATCTGTTTTATTAAATAATAAATAATACTTAAATATCATGAAATATTACTTACGTACACCTTACATCACTTGTAATACTCTCCAATCTCTTTTTTATTAACAACAGATTTTATTTAAGATAGTACAAATTTTAAAATTTAAGAGAAAATAATACAGAAAATAAGAATGTAAATTTAAATATTTACTAATATAATTCAAAGACTTGTGTGGTCTGAGACTAGGATGGATGTGAAATAATATGCAACGCTATATTCAGTTTCAATATTCTTAAGTTTATTCGTTCATAAGGTGTCTTTCTTATTTTATCATACAATTCAAAAATCTTGTAAACATTCTTTTAATTCAAGTGGTAAAACACAATTTTTAACGTAAAGGAATCATACAAAATTAATTAAATCTAATGCTAAGATTATTCTCGTAATCATCCGTATTCTTATATTCCGATATTTGAATTAACTGTTATCGATCTCAATCAATTTTTACATCTCGCAGATACAATAATCGAAATTATGTAGTGAATGCTCTACAGAAATTTATTATCAGTTGATATTTATCATTAAAATAAATTTACTTCACTTTTTACCTTGCTGACGGTCGCATTATTTTTTAGAAATTCTGGTATATGAATCAAAGATTTTTTTACTTTAATCAAAATTCTTGCTGTTTTAATTCGAGGTTTATCACACAATACTGATATAAACGGCAACAGAGATCACTTCCTACCTTTCTCATACGAGTGTGTTCTCCTGTGAGCCAGGTCGTTGTGACGGGTATCTAAGAGGTTTAATTAGCGCTGCTCTTGATTCACTCTGGAGTCGATTTCTACTGTTTAAACGTTATTCACTGTGGTCCAGAGTCACTCTACTAACTGTAAGCTTCTCCGCTTCTGCGATCTAACTTGACTTCAGGAATCAAGGATCGGCTCGGAGGTCCACTAGCTAGGTCAGCAGCAGGTTTTTTCGCGCCCTAGCCGTGGCCTGAGAGCCCTTTCTTCAGGGTAGCTGCCTTATTCCATAGGCCGATACACTGAAAAAAATTTGGTCTGATATTGCTACCAAAAGCGGGAGAAAACGCGCTCCGCAAATATATAATTCTCAAAAGCCCCTACTGTGGCTTACACTCAGCTCCACCTGTGGCTGGCTGCAGGCACCACAGTTTAGTGTATGTATTTTGAACCACCGTGGTCCGAAATCTCTCCCACGAGTGATCGGTGACATAATACGAAGAAGAGATTTGTCAGCCAGCCGTGGTCGAGATTCGGGACCATGGTGGGCCTACTTAAATCCCTCAACTGTGTATTGTCTATCTTGCACTACCTATGGCGCCACTTGTAAGCCATGCGTGAGTGTAAATGCGTCTCGTTAAACTATGGTATCTCCAGCAGGCCAAATTTTTTTCAGTGTAGAAAATAACTTGCCTATGCTCTCGCCGTTATCTGCTGCGCAGTGTTCTCTTTTTCATGCTCCCTTGGTTATTTTGCGCCTATAGATTATAAGGGGGTCGTGGTTGAGTTCGACCTAATATATTTCGATGTACTGATTTTTATATACTGTTTCTTATTGATAATAAAATAAAATTTTCTCTGAATTTATCTTTAAATTGAATTAAATGTATTTTAAATCAATATGATGAAAGATTCTGATTTTATTATGTCGATCTATTGATTTTGATTAAATGTGCCCAATTTTTTATTCATTAGAAAAAAAACAGTTCCTTGTCGGACTAACGGAAACCGAGATACAATACTATTAAATTTTCACTAGTAGCGGCCGTTTTAATTACTTTTTGCCTTCAGTCTTGGCCTTCCCTCTTCTTGCATGTTGACTTCACAGTAAAAAATTATTTTCGGGTCGGTCTGATCAACTTTTTCGTTCTTAATCATTTGATAATGCTACTGGAAAATCGTTCGTGGGCTATCGTCGTTGAACGTCTACTGCCAGCGGCAAGCCGAGCGCTCTGAACGTGCCTTAAGAGCCGTAAACAGTCCGTCGCGTCGGTGTTCCGCCAGATACTCAGTTGCATAATTCAATGCGCGCAAAAGTCAACCAATTCACATGTGCTTTTCGATCTATGCTTTTGTAATTTTTTAAGGAATAGCAGCATAATTTAGAACAAGCCAAGCCCAAACAAAACGATTGATGAACCATGGGTGAATTTTCAACAGAACATAAAGTAAATTTTAGTCAAAATTTCAAAATATACTTCAGTCAAATTCTGTGAACAATAATAATTAAATTGTGGTCTGCGGTTAGTTGTACCAAATAAAGTGCAGTGGTACACACTTGACCGATGAAGATTCATTCCAAGACCAAAGTTGTTATCTTGGCCTGGCCAGGATTAAGGAAGTTCTATCCCTCGCACCCTATAGTACGTGATGTGTATATGTTGTGCATGTGACTGTTTGATGTGTCGTCTGTCCTTCTCGGCTCACGAGAAAACATAACCTCTATTAGTTTTTAGTCAGCTTATAAATTTATTTTTTATTTGGTAAAAAACCTCGCCATTTTTATCATTTTTTAAAATTGATGAATAATCTTTAGAAATTTCTTTATGGTCGATAATTCTTTCGTTTACATTGCAATGTTAATGAATTAGTTATAAGTAATCCTAGCCAGCAAAACTGCGATTTCCCATACGGTTACATGTTAAATTTTGTCAATACACAAATATTCATTTTTCGCTTCTCAAGCAACCCCATGTCTTAAAAATTGAACTGGCTCATTTTTAGGCTATTTTTTATCCGTACATAAAATTTTAGCTCGATTTTAATGTTAATTCTGTTTGGTGTAGAACTCCCTTAAGCCACAGAACATTTTTTGGCATAGCCAAGATTTTTCCAATGTCCATTTTTCAGCTAAGCCAAGATTTGATTAAGTTTTTTCATTGGTTCGGCCACGATTTGGGCAAAGATGATTTCTGAGCTTAGCCACGGTTCTGCTAGAGATTATTTATTGGCTTGGCCAAGTTCTGATCAAACTCCAATTCATGGCTAAGCCACTATTTAACTAAGGATCATTCAACGTCTGAGCCAATACTTTGCTCAAGTTAAATTCTTGATGTGGCTGAGATATAAGCGATACACTTTTCTAGCTTAGCCAAAATTTGTCCAATAATAATTTATCGGCTTAGCCAAGATTTGACCGAAGATCATTTATTGGCTTGGCCAAGATGTAGCCGAAGTCTTTTTTTGGCTTGGCCAAATAATACTTTTTGGCTTAGTCACGATTTGGCCAAACATCATTTATTGGCTTGGCCAAGTTTTGACTTGAGTCCGAATTCTAGCTAAGCCGAGATTTGTCCAAAGATGATTTCTAGGCTTAACGACGATCTGATAACATAATTTCTTAGCTAAGCCAAGATTTTTCCTGAGGTTATTGATTAACTTAGCCAAAATTCGGCCAGAGTACAATTTTTGACTCGAGCGAAGTCCTGTTCTTGGCTCGGCCAATATTTGACCAAGGATTATTTAACGGGTTTTCGCTTGGCCAAGATTCAACCAATAAGCTTTTTTTGGTGCAGCCAAGATTTAGCCAAAGATAATTTTTTGGTTTGGCCAAGATTTGACCAAAGATAATTTCTTAGTTCGGCCACGGTTTGACTAAACATCATTTCTCGGCTTATTTAATATTCTTCCCAAGATAATTTTTTGGCTCGGCTACGATTTGAAACAATATCATTTTTTGGCTCAGTCAAGATCAAACCTAAAATAATTTATTGGCTTGGCCAAAATTTGACCAAAGATTATTCCTAAGCTCAGCGACGAATATGGTTGTATCGCAGACAAGCTTTGACTTGTAGAGGCGCTGCCAGTCATATTCAAGATGGCGTCTACGCGTATACAAAGTATACATATAGTTTGTTTAATATGCATATACGTAACAAGCATATGTATACTAAACAAACTATATGTATACTTTGTATACGCGTAGACGCCATCTTGAATGTGACGGGCAGCGCCTCTACGGGCCAAAGCTTGTCTGCGATACAACCTCATTAGCCAAAGATCATTTATTGGCACGACTAAGATTTGACCAAAGTTATTTTCTTGGCTCGGTTACGTTTTGCCCAAAGTCAAATTCTTGATTCAGCCACGTGTTGACCAAGGATAATTTAATGGCTGAGCAAATATTTTGATATAGTTTAGTTATTTTCCTGTCCAAGAGTTAACCAATGTACATTTCTTGACTTAGCCAAGATTCATCCAAATATCATTTATTGGCTTGGCCACGATTGGACTAAACATAATTTCTTGGCTCAGCTAAGATCTGGCCAAAGACTATTTATTTTCTTAGCTAAGATTCCACCAAAGAAAAATTATTGACTCGGCCGAGATTCGACCGAAGTCTATTTCTTATCTCGGCCACAATTTTGCCAAAGATTATTTATTGGCCACGCTATGATTTAGCCAAAGATTATTCTGCTTCTTCAACTAGATTCGACCGAAGCTATAACGTTGCTCGTCCAAGATTTTATGACTAACTTGTTTTTTCTTGGCCATGATTGTCTAATGATTCTTTCTTAAATTAACTACCATTTGATTACAATCTATTCCTTTCCTGGCCAAGATTAGTCCATATTCTACTTTGTATCTTAATTATACTTGAGTTTATTTTGGTGCTAGTATTTGGGGCCCTTTTTTAATGTCAATGATTTACTGACGGTTTATGTAGATGATACATTTTAATGTTATAAACGAAATTAATGTACGCTCAAGGATTCTATTCTGTAGCATAAAGTACAGTATAACACCTTTTTATGTTCTATTGATTCCTCTCGCGATACACACTAAATAATACTTGATAACACTTTTTGTATCAAAACTTGTTGGCAGCGTTTCTTTTAATAAGAAAACGTAAGTTTTTATTAGCTTTCCTACCATTCCGTATAAAGGATTGCACGTGACATTGAACGCGTTAATTATTTTAAAAAATTTGCCACCTTGACCCTACCTCACTTCGTTCAAGAAAAAAAAAACAAGCCTTTTTAAATTTAAATCGCATTAAAATTGAAAATTTGCCATTGGAATTAATAAGGTATTTTTGTAACTGACGATATCTAATTATGCACTATGAAAAATGAAAGATAAAATCTTTTTACACAAAGATTACCCTCATATCATATAAAAATGACCTTTATGTTATCAGAGTATCACAACGTACTTTATAAATAATTTTAGAATATAGCTATATCTAAATATAAAACCTCCTTTAGGCGGTTCATTCGTGAGATAATTTGTCGTCCAAATCAAATAAATCTTCAAGAAACTGTTTAAAATAAAAAATTTTATTCGTTAAAAATCAATTAAAAACTAACAAAAGATTATGCGATTTTTAACATATTGGCACTTTAACAAATGTGATTTTGACCACTTCAATGAAAAGATATGGATAAAAATGGAAGTATACATTGTAATCGCCATGTCAAAGTATGACTCTAAGATAACAAAAGAGGTAATACATCATTTTAATAAATGTACACTCAATGAAATCACCAAAATACACTATCTAATAATTAAATAAACTATTTGACTTGTGGATACGAAGTAAGGATTATTATACCCTATTTTATGATTCATTACAGAGTAGCGTTGTGGATAATTCTTCGTCGGAGAGTATCAGCTTGTTCGTTTCTTCGTTGGAAAGTATCAGCGCGTGCGGAGTTATTTCCTTGAAAATAAGATAATAAGCATATAAACATGTTAGACGGATTGCATACTCTGCCTTGTATATTTCTGACATGTTCCTCATTGTCATCACTGATAAAATTTGTTGTGCCGTATACCGATCAATGAGTGGTAAAAGGGATTCTTTTTGTATGTTATCCTCGTTAAGCCGGAGTAAGTGTAAAGTAATAGCTATCTATTATTATTTTTTGTACAGTTTCACTGGCTCTGAGGCCAGAGGAGTTAGCCGCTTTTATAGATAAATAATAAAGTTTGAATAAAGTAAATGTACTATAGAGGCAATTATTTTAATTTTATACCAGAAAGGAGGTGATCTTCTTAAAGACACTTCTACGTAGTCAAAACAGCTTTTAAGGTAGTGTTATACTTAATCCGGTGCATCATAAAAGTGCAGGATTTTGATAAAGCAAGACCTGTGCAGCTCTTAGGCGGGCCTTAGATGACACTCGAGCTGAACTCTAGCGGGACTTTAGACTTATGCGTCACATAATCGGTACTTTTACTGTCTTTTGCGTTACATGTGCGGGACTAGAACAAAACTTGAGTGACACTTGGGCTGTACTTAAGCGGTACCAGAGCGATACTTTAACTGTGCCTGAGCGCTTTTGAGCGGGATTTGAGCGGCACTTGGGCGGTACTTGACCGATATTTATGCAACACTTATTTGCGATAAGCTTAGTTTGTTTTGCTTGCTAACAGTACTTAAGCAGTATTTTAAAAAAACTTTTGTGGCACTTATGCAGAATTCAGCAGTACTTGTACAACACCTTTGTGGTACTCGGGCGGTACTCCAACGGTATTTGTGCGGTGCTTAGTGGTATTTGTCCGGTGAATCAGCAGTAGTTGTGCAATTAACTACCAGTAAGGCTCCACAAACAAGTCTCAATCACGCTTCAGTAAATACTTTTCGGAGTCCTAATTAAGTATTTGATAAGTCCTATTAATATATCTGTCGAGTAATAGAAAAATATCATTATTATTAAAATAAAATATTCGACAAGCCTTACTCAAGTTTGAATCAAGTACAAAAGAAGTATCATTCAAAATATCAAGCAAGCACCAAATAATTTTTATACATATTTTAATTACGTACCTAACAAGGCTTGGTTAAGACAGATCATAGTCTCAATAAATACCAGAAAGATCTATGAAAAGTATTAACTAAGTACTAGAAAATTCTCATGCAAGGTGTGCTCAGATAATAAGGAGAATTTTTAAATATCGCTGGTTTGGAGAGTCTAATTGTCTAAAATTTTGTTATTAATATGTTGGTATACATGCCCCTGATGTATAATCCATTTCAAACTGTGTTCATTGTTTACCTTCTGCAGCAGCCGCTAAGGTTTCACATGTTTTGTAAACTCCATTATTTTTGCTTGTTAAAAGAAATGTACCAAAGCGTGCGTATCAAATTTTGCGTTGAAAATGTAATAAAGTGTAGCAAAGTATGATGAAAGCTAACAAAGGCCTACGGTGAGTCTGCTATTAGTAAAACAAGAGTTTACGAGTGTTGTACGCGTTTTCAAGTTGGCCGTGAAGACGTTGTAGATGACGGGCGCCCCAGCACATCAACAACTGATGAATTCGTGGAAAAAGTGAAAGAAATGGTTGTATATGATCGCTGAATTACAATCAGAAAAGTCGCTGATGATGTTGGCATATCGATTGGCTCATGCCATGAAATATTTTCAAATGTTTAAATTAAAATGCCCGGATTTGTGGAAGCACGATTGATGGCTTTTGCACCACGATAATGCACCTGCTCACACTTCACTGCTTGTTCGTGAATTTTGGACCAAATACAATACTGTAATGATGTCCCAGCCTGCATAATCGCAAGACATGGTTTCGTGTGACTTTTTTCTAATTCCAAAAATAAAGAGAACCTTAAAGGGCTGTCGTTTTACAGGCAAAGATAGCATTAAAAGGTTATCACTGAAAGAACTAAAGGTTATTCCAGAGATCAAGTTCAAGAAGTGATTCGAGGTTCGCAAGAAACGATGACACAAGTGCATAATATCTAATGGAAACAATTTTGAATGCGATAACAAAAATGTAGACGAATGAATAGATATTTTTTTTATAAAACAAAAATCTCGTTATTTACTTAACACACCCTGTACAAGTCTCAATCAAATGCTATAACTGTAATAAAAGTCTAGATCTAATAAAAAAATAGTCTTGTTGAAATCTCAATCAAGAATGTCATTAAAGTCTAATAAAAGTCTTAATCAAGCATTAGTAAAGTATTTGACAAGTCCTAATCAAGTTCCAGAAAAGTTTTGCAATAGTCCTTATTAAGTTTAAAAAATGTCTCATAATGGTCTGGATTAAGTTCTCTATAAATCTCATTAAAGTCCTTATTACGTACTAGTAATAACGTATCAAAGTTTGAATCAGGTACTGGTAATGTCTCAGAAAAGTATATACTGGTGTACCTGCGAATTTTCAAATATGTCCTTAACAGAAATGTATGCAATTTAAAGTTAATATTTCTGCATATAGTAAATATTTTTATACTGTTATTACGTTTTTATACTGTCATCAAGACAGTTTTTCAATATCTAATACAAAGTCTATAAAAAGTATTTAATTTTTACTAAGAGGTAAAAAAAACATATTTAAAATTTTTTAAAAATAATATTTGTGTCTGTATTTTTCCAGGCCAATTCAAGAAAATGGCGGTGTATTTATTTTTTACATCTGCTGTTTACCGTTTTTCGTTTAGTGCAAGATATTTCGGATTTTTCTCGTTATTGCCAAACCTGCCTACAGGGCTAGAAAATACCTCATCATACAAGTACTACATATGTACCACACAAGTACAGCTAAACTACCACACAAGTCTGAAATCCCGCTGAAGTTTTACCCTCATGCCGCTCAAGTTTCTCGCACGCGATGAAAAAGTTCTGCTTTATTGCCGTCAAGTACATTGAAAGTTTCTCTGAAGGACAGCCAAAGTCCCGCTGAAGTACCGCCAAAGTGCCACTCGGGTCTTCCAGACATACCGCTCAAGTGCCGCTGAAGTACAGATCAATTAAAATACGTCAAAGCCCCCTTAAAGTACCGCCGTATTGCAGCTAAAATACCACTTAAGTCCTGCTCAGTTGGAGATTTCAAAAGTTCCGCTTAAGTACCACCCAAGTGCCGCTCAAGTATCACTAAAATCAGTACTGCTGAAGTAAAGTTTTTCCAATGTCCCGCCAAAGTACCGCCGATGTTCTACTTCAGTGCTGCACATGCAACGAACAAAAATCTGGGCTAAACCAAGCATTTATCTTTGGGCAATTCTTGGAAAATCCAAGAATTTATCTTTGGTCAAGTCTAGGCTTGGATATTAAATGATCCTTGGTCAAATCATGGATGAGTGAATAAATGGTTTCAGGCCAAATCTTGGCTGAGCCCAGAAAGTATTATTGACTAAATTTTGGCTGAGCGTAGAAATGTGTATTGATTAAATCTTTGCTAAGTCAAGAATCTAACTTAAGCAAAATATTGGCTCAGCCGTTAAATGAGCCTTAGCTAAATCTTGGCTAAGCCGTTAATTGGACTTGGGTATAAATTTGGCCAAGCTGATAAATAATCTCTGACGGAATTGTGGCTAATCTTAGAAATCATCGTTGCAGAAATTCCGAGCTAAGAAATTCAAAGTTTATAATTCATAGTTAAACAAAGGTTATATTTCATGAAATTTACCGGTTACTGCTATCAATGATCAGCCCTTACTCTGTATCAAATATTTCTACTTCATCTCTTTACCTGCAACGTGATCTCTGGACCGTCAGTGCATGTATCACTTGACTACTTATCGATGGCATGACGTTTCCATCTAAACAGGTCAAAAAAGTACATTTTGTACCACAAGCACAAAGCGGACGCAGAATCGAAAATTTCTTTACCGCCCGGAGGTGGAAAGTGATTAGCGCGCCCTGAGTGTGCCCATAGGCGCTAAGCAGTCCTCGGCAAGAAAAACATTATTTGCAACACGGTCATAAAAATACATCATCCGCGCTCTTCGGACGCGTTAGTCGTACGCTGCTCCTTTAGTACGAAATGTACTTTTTAAGTTATGACATTTATTTTAACAAAAAGTGTCTAAAGTTTTTGTGTATACGGTATTAGACTTGGGATTAGTTTCTCTACGTGATGGTCACCGCTTTTAAAGTACTCCCTAATGACCCTGTATTTATTTTATGTACATAAGTATGTATGTATATATTTCAAATTGTCATTTTCAAACTACCTGATTTCTCTGACGTGAAGAGTAATCAGTGCAGGTCGCCGCCAACAGTATCCTTGCATAGGGGAAACAGTGGTTTGTTGTGTGGCTCACATCACGCTGGCCAGATAGTCAGAGGTTGGGTTGTAAAAAATAACAGTCGGTTAGGCACAAGTATGTCTCTTTATTTTACTTTAAATAGAAAATCGATAATACACTTACAATATTGCTGTTGCTACGTGGTTACGGTAATGATACGTGGATTGAACTTGACGGTACTTCGGTCAACAATCATGCATAATAATATAATATATTAAATAAAAAAAAAATACCTACAAATTCAACGTATAAAATTACAAATACTGCTTCAACTTCTTCATTGTGGTCAAGGCTACTTTGGAGTGTTCAAAAAAAGTTATCAATTGCTCATTCAATCATTTCTGGTGTAACATCCTCAAACGCTGCAGTTGTCTGGTCCTCCAGTTCTTTTAGATTGTTGACTAAGTGTCTGCATGTGGTATGTTTTACCATGCCCTAAAGGAAACAGTCAAGGGGATTGAGATCTGAAGAGCGAAGAGGCCAGCACATAGGACCTGGCAATGTATAATTATAAGGGTAAGGATTGACTGGATTGCTAGTGTGAAAAGAATGCAGCATTTATGGCCTGCCTAAGTTTAGAGCGAATTAAAAAGAAAACTCTAGAAGAATAGCAACAGTACAAAGCAGAAACGAATAGGTATTGTTAGTTAAGTAAATAAATACATAGAGGATAAAAAAATTTTATGTTTAGAATATGTTTTATACGGAGCCAAATACATGCAGTACTTGAAAATTACTTTGCAAATGAATATTGCTATGCTTGATCTTATTTGGTTAAACGAATTGTTTGCTAATTTTGGAAAAAAAGGAGTATTGATCAGAAGATGAGTTAATTGACGAATAACAATACATATTGTTAAGAGAGTTATTAACAGATGCAGCTGCATGTACTGGCGTTCCATCATGCAGATACCACATTTGTTGTTGCTCATCAAGAGGTACATCTTCCAATATTTTCAAAATATTATTTTGTAAAGGCGGTTTCTCACAAAAATGCAGCTTTTAGATGGTCTTTAAATTGCTCGGACAGCATTTGTTGATTGTTTTAATAGAATATACAGTATACTAAAACTGCAGGAGCTAAATCGTTCTTATGTCTTATATTATATTGGGTTTCGAACAGCGCCACCAGCGCCCTATACCCCACATAAAGTTGTGCTTTTCGAACGCTTGGACAGAAGGCTCCAAGATATTGATGCCAAGAGACTGTGTTAAATTACAGAAGGTGGCAATTTTTGTAAGCATTCATTGGTATAGGCACAAAACATTCATCTAGTGTTCAAAACTGATTGTGTGGAGAGGGAAGTGCGAGCAGAGGTTTTATAGGAAAGCATAAGCAAGTTTATCTGTTGTCTTATGTGAAAAATAAAATATACGACTGAATTTTCGAGTTGCTATATTTTGGTATTTTGAATAGAAGATTTTAAGATCCAGCGAATAAAAACCTTTCAAAGATTACGAGAAACTATTATTTTATAACACAATAACATTTAATTTTCACGAACTTTTTATTACTATGATGAGTCAAATTTAAATTAATTTCACAATTTCATAAGGAACTCTAGTGCTCGTAACTAATAGAATTCTCACTTTATGATTTTGTGTTTCGATAGAATTATGGATAGCAAGACTGAAACAGTGGACGAATGGTGATCAAATTCGAAATTGTTGCCTTTGGGATTAAACCCTTGACTCAAACTCTGTGAAACTGAGATGCAAACCACACAGCAAGCAAAGTTTCTTTTTAATATGATTTCAAGGAACATTTTTCGTATAGTACATACCACCTGATTTCCAATGATCCCAGCCCACTTGTTTGTTGAAAATCTCACTTGATGGTTACGAACAGCCATCACGTGAGGATTCACTATAGCCTAACAGTACTTGTACTGGATATTAAAGATCCCATCCTGCTGTAAAGTTGACTCATCTGTAAACAGAATCCTCTCACGAAAGTTCGTATCGTTGGCAATGAGATCTGGCATATCTTGACAGAATTCCATCCTGTTAAAACGAATTTTCGGAGTAATATATTCAATTAAAAGTAAACAGAATTGTCAACATCAGTTGCCTCAAAATCAGCGCATAGAAAATGACCCATCTGCACTGCACGGAAATAGAAACACTGATAATTGCTGTGTCAGCTTATGAATTATAAAGCCTTAAAACGCTTATGTAAGACAACATATGTTAAAAACTAATATGTATGTTTTATATAACTTCGTAGCATAGTCCTGCTTGTTCAGTTGCTGCACACAAGTATGGTGGTGTGCATGCCAGTTATTTTCCTTAAGGAGGTTGTCGCGGTTCAGTTAACATTTAAAATTAGGTTTTGGTTTACATCCTTTCAATATAAATACTCTTATACAGAACACATCAAAAATTTTTAAGTCTGATGAACACATAAAGAATAACGGAAAAAATTATTACAATTGCGAAAACTTTTGGATAACACGGGCTTTTGCTTGAACCTGTACCACTATATAGATATACAAATAACATTCTGCAGTAACTTTCAGTAGATGAATCTTTAAAATGGTAAAGCTGGCCTTCCTAAAAATTAAAGTAATTGTTGTAATTGGAATTGACTTTATTACATTCATTTTTTGTGAAATTCTGAAGAAAATTAACCGAGTTAGAAGTAAAAATGTGACTTTGGGAACCAGTTGACAACGACCTCTCGATGAGAGACCGCGTATGACCGTAAATTTTTGCGATTTAATTTCTCAAAAACTATGAAGCTAGGCCCTCTGAAATTTGGACATGTTATGTGCAGTGATAAAATTAGTGCGATACAATTTTTAGAAGAATTTCTGAAGAAAACGAAATATTACAATAACCCCCTTGAGGATTTGCTGCACTGTCCAGTAGGACAGGCTAAGCTATCTGGCAACGTTTCATATGCTCTGGTACGGGTCTCCTTTAATGCACTCGATGGCGCGCTCTTCGTTTTGTACACTACGTGCTCTCTAGGAGGCACCAACAATTTGCCCACCGTGGTTCGAACCACATGTGGCTAGGGGCAAACAAATCAATTTCAAATTTGACGACATAATAATTAAATGCCACAAAATTGTAGGCAAAAAAAATAAAAGAAAAAAAAGGTACTGCTTGAGTGCCACGCCGTTGATGTAACGTCGAAGAACCTGCCACTAAAGTGCCTGAAGAATATCATTCAGGTGTCAGCGAAAAGCCTACCGATTATCTGTTGAATGCCTGGCAAGTTCACGTTAAGTGCCTTTAAAGGGCTCTCCAAGTGCCCAGGAAGGAATCTGAATCTTTAGTATATCTCTAAAAAGTCTATAGTTTTTCTCAACATTTACAAAAAAGTATTATCTTCCTCTCAAATACATCCTAAACAAATTTGGAGGTTAATGTAGCAAAGTATTAAGTTTTCCCGTAATTAAGGCAAGTATTTCATTGATTTAAATTTTTTTTCCAAATTTAATTGACTAAAGTACTTTCTCATCACTCTGTATATGCAATCATATACCTTATAATATTTCGTGCAATAAAGAAAAAAATTACTTTTTGAAAGATTTTTTCAGGGTGAACACACCAAGCATTTTTTTTCCCCATGATATGACCAGCATGAAGATGTTATGCTGAAAGATTTCAAGTGAAAATTATACAGTTCACTATTTAAAAATTTAAATTCATCTACAATCAACTAATTAATTTATAAAAATCCAAAAATAATCCCAATGTTTTTATTCAGGATGAATAAAAATTTTTGAAACGAACAATCTTAAAAACGAGCAAGTCGAGGGCTGACTCTATAATACACGGGTGATAGACGAGGATACCCATCTAATTTTATCACAATTTGGGAATTTCGATGCGCGATCTATGAACAAATGTCAGGAAAAAATGTAAAATTTGTTTCGCAGGGCAAAGCACCTTAAGAATTCCTAGTACAAGTTAAAATCAGTGGTGATTCTAAAAAAATTTCCAACGAAAATAATTGGAAAATCTTTCTGCTACTGTTATCGTTTGTTTGCATTTTTCAGTTAGAATGTTAATTTTACTGTATACAGTTGTATGAACCTAACCTATTTCCTCAAAAAAGTCACACAAACATCTCAAATAAGTTTCAAATATTTAAGAGGATATTTTAAGAGAAACTTTTTTTTAAGTCTCAAATAAGTCATTAAAAGGAGCGGTAGTAGCTCAGTTAGTTGATGCGCATGGCTGAGGTAAGACTGTTCAAGTGAGGCGTGGGTTCCAACCCCAGTTGAGTCAACTCGGAATTTTTTATAGAGTTGGTGCTGACTGGGATTCGTTCCCAAGCCTCGTGACCTGGGGCTAGGCTTTGTGGGCGCTCTGGATAGTTACGGGACTAGTTGAGGTATTGTGGGGGGTCCAGAGGTGGAAAAGATTCTGCACCAGATGAGTGCAACCTGGGAGTAACCTGGGAGTGGGCTCCATAGGTGCCTTGGGTAGGTGCGTGATTAGTTGTGGACTAGTTGGGGTAGTTCGAAAACCATGGGTGGAAAGAGGGGGTATAAAGGATTGATTAGGGAAGATAGGACAAGGGGTTGTAAGTAAACGAGAACTAGGGTAAAAAGGGGTTATAGTTGGGGTTTGAATCAACACCGTCAACATCAAGGTTAAAGAGGGTGCTCATAACAATCTACGACATATGGTGTGCGGATAGAAGAATACGGAAAAAAACTCATCTAATAGTCTCAAACAAAAATAGAAAAAATATGAAAAATAAACAGTGAAAACTCAGAAACAAATTTTTACCAGGTTTGGGAGTTTTTGCGGAGATTTATTTACTCGCTAAAAAAAGATAATGGTGTACTTGAACACGCTTAAAGTACACATAAATTTTTTAAATATTTATTACCTACCAAATTTTCGAAAAAAATTCTCTAAATCACCCTATTTAAAATTTCTCTTATGGGCGAGAGTGATAATTAGATCTTTGATGTAAAAATTTGAATGCTGGGGGAAAAAGTTTGAATGGATAGCTTAACTCTTAATCTATCCATTAAGACACTCGTATCAAAAAACACATTCCTTATTAGGTATTTAGAAGAAATATATATTGAAACGCAAACAAAGTCGCGAGAGGCTCCTATGCTAA
The DNA here is from genome assembly GCA_030522625.1 of Copidosoma aretas. Taxonomy (NCBI): domain Eukaryota; kingdom Metazoa; phylum Arthropoda; class Insecta; order Hymenoptera; family Encyrtidae; genus Copidosoma; species Copidosoma aretas. The sequence continues at coordinate 17,070 of JAPYYV010000156.1, read as the reverse complement.
ATGCACGAAAGACAAGCAAGCATTGTCTAGTCTCAGATAATCTTTCCACACGGTGTAAGAATTTTTTGACAAAATCGCTTCTAGATATCGTAAATCTGAAAATTATGATCTAAAACTTAGCCCTTTTAAGATTTCAAAGTTTAATGTTGTACAAAAAAAATTGAGATTTAAAAAATTCATAACACACTTTTATTTACGGAATGTGAGATTTTCCGTACTCTTTTTTAGGTCAGTTTTTATGCCGCGAGCAAAGTGTTTTAAAGTTTTTGGACTTATATTATCGGAAACTAACTGTTTTATAGTTGAACTGTTTTTTTGTTTTGAAACATTCTATTACTAAATTATCAAGTACTGGCGAGATTAACGCAACTACATTTTTTATGATGGATCGTGCGGACGCTTTCGCTCACCCCTCTGCTCGACTCCACGGAAAAAACTCCCGAACCTCCTCACAAACGTATCAAATAAATCTTGAAGAAATTTTTAAGGCATCTCAAAAATACTTAAAGTTGTGAGCTAGTCTACTGACAAGAATCTGCCATTTAATTCAAGAGAATGCTTATGGAAAGAGATTATTTTCCTGACGTTAATTCCTGATGTCAATTTTATCTTATACAGCTTATAGCCGGTAGATCAATTGTGATTATATTACTAGTAGCTATCTTAGAATCATTTACCATCAAATTTATGTATGACGTTCGGCTAAAAAATACGTCTTTGACTGAATGACGAAAAAGTACCGAAGACCTCGTAGCGTAGCTGGCTAACACGCTCCGTCTAGAGAATGCAGAGTTCCTGGTTCAACCCCAGGCTGAAGTATTTTTTCGTCGTTTTTCTCATATTCATACAAAATCTGTGAATTTTTTCTTGCATTTAGAATTTGAAAATTTTCGAATTAAGTATTACGAGTAGATGTCAATTTTATCGTGTGCTACAGAAAAGGTAGCTGCATTACCAGACATCGCATTATTGATAACTTATAGCGAGTAGATGTATTTGTGATCATATTACCAGTAGCTATGTTAGAATCATTGACCATCAAATGTATATATGGCGTTCGGCTGAAAAATATATCTTTGACTAAACGATGAAGAAGTACCGAAGGCCTTGGTAGCGGAACTCGCTAACGGGGTTCGTCTAGAGAATGGGAATTTTCTTGCTCGACCCCAGACTAAGGTATTTTTTCGTCGTTTTCGTCACATTCACATAAAGTCTGTGAATTTTTCTTTGTTAGAATTTAAAAATTTTCGAATTTGAGTATTACGAATAGATGTCAATTTTATCGTGGGCCACAGAAAGAGTAGCTTTACTAGACATCGCAATATTGATAGCTTATAGCCGGTAGATTCAGTTGTGATTATAAATATTTTTGTAGATAATATAAATAGGGGATAGTTAGACCCCTTATAAAATTAAATACTAATGAGGTGAAATTCAGAAGTATGATTCAGAATATCAGTAAAAATTTTCCGATATTTTTTATCTACTGATTGTTTGATCTTTAAAGCAATGATGTTAGTTATTGCAACACGAGTTCTTGTAGAGACATCTATATTTATGTATTGATTGAAAAAATAATATATATATTCAGAGAACTATTACATTAACGAAAACTGAACTAATGTGTGTTAATGTGATTCCCAATAAATTAGATCTCTGATAAATTTGAAGAACAAACCAATTTAGAAAGATGTACATCAAAACGCGCACAAGTAATTTGTCCTCAAATTTTGTGTACATATTCTAAAATGATATAATTTTGGAGAAATGCTTAATGATCAAATAAGAGAAACGCGAATTTACTACTTTCAAAATAGGAAATATTCATAATTCCTATTCTCAAAATAGCTAACAGATAGAAATCCTATTTTTGATCGTGAGAACTTATATAGTTTTCTTTTTTTTTAAAGCGTAAAACGCGTCCACTAAAAATTGATAAGAACGTTTATGCTAATAAATACCTATTAATTGTAGGTAAAAGTCCAGCTTGTTGCATGACAGCCAAGATAGTACTGTGTATATAACAGAAAAGAAAAAAGGGTATGTAGACTTAACATGTGAAGTAAAGCTTCCTATTTTGAATATAAGAATTTTAAAGATTTCCTATTTTGAAAATAGGAATTTTAAGAAATTCCTATTTCTAGCTTCATTTTTTCCTATTTCTGGTTCAGAGTATACCCTGCCCAGCTCGCTCGTTGAAACTTTTTTAACAGGTCACTATGTGCACAAGGACCTTTTGTTTTTGCCAAATTTTATTAAATTACATTTAATAACGTAAAATCTGATTTTGAAACGAGTCAGATCATGAGGCAGTACATAAGACACTCATTGCACACAAACTAAAAATTACGGCCTTGTTAAAGCGATTTTAATGGTACACCTGAGTGAAAATGATCCTTTTCAGGCACCTATCTTCAATAGTAACGTCGCATACTGTATCCTCATGGTAGGTTAAACATAGCGTTGGGTCTGTAAGGCTGCCGGATTTCCGCCATTGAAAGAGAAAGAGGGATAAGATGGACCAGGTCATAGTAGGTACTATTCTTAGCAAAAGTGTAGTACACCCTATGTAGCACGTAGAACCAAGTTAGTACACGTGTACCCATTTTAAGATTTTCTCGTCAGCACAAGGTGAAGGACTGAGGTTTTAGAGTTGAAATTCTCGGAGGTGATATCCGGATATTCAACGAAAATGTTCGACCTAGTGGCCAGCACCTGGACTTCTGAAGAGTAGACAAAAGATCGGACATCTGGATAATAACAGGGCAAGGTATATTAAGTTATCGAGCTATTATTCATTACTTCAAAGAAAAACTTGTCTTACGTTTGAGTGATTACTTTTATTGTTTATAACCTCTCAGATGTGAGACCTAATGATTTAGAAAGCCACATGGATTCGTTTGATAATTAATTTGGCAAATTTTTATAACCTTTATTCTAAAATGCTATGATCCAGAGCCTCTTGTAGCTTGTTTTTAATGCGTACTTATTTATAACCTACAAACGTGAACCACATTACCAGAAGCATCTCTTTCCTTGCGTATTCATTATTCACGCTTTGTTTTATCACCTTATAGTTAATCTCGATGACCCACAGCTTATTGTATCATTGTTTAGTATTAGGATAATTATTTGTGTCCTTTAGTGTGTTCTTGTCGCATGGGATAACCACCAATTTTTTTCAATCAAGTTGTTTTATTGATTCGACGTGTATCCCATTTTATCTTTTTAACTATCTACCATACTTATCCATTCTTTCCTAAGCTTACCTACTTATCCCAATTTATACCTCTTAACCGATTCCTCTGGTATTCTTTCTGAGTATGCTTGTCTTTTGTGCGAGCTACTAGTGCAAAATTCCCCTTGACGACTCGTTTCATTCGGCCATCAATCCTACTAGGTACTATTTACAGAGCATAGCAATCGTCTCAAGCACACCCCGGCAGGTATTAAGTTGATGGAAGGATCTTCTTTATTAATAGTTAAGCTCATATCGTATTGACTGTTAAAAAAGCCCTGGACTTGCAAGAAAGCCCTGGAGGTCCACGCATCGTTCGGGAAAATCCACTGATCGTCTTGAAAATCGGATAAGTGGTTTTCAGGCATCATAGGAACTTTGATCGAAAAAGCCCGAATAAAATCTTGATAATTTCTTGACGGAGTTTTGAAACCCCGATCGCTTGGAGTTCCTCAGACTATGCAGCTTGCACGCTAGCCACGAGGCCATCGAAGCTCTTATCAATAACCTTAAAACTAAAGCTTCTAGACTTACACCGCTTACTTGTCCCGATTATTATTTAATTTAAACACTGATTTACAATCTAAAATTGAAGACTCCGTAACACAGAGTGATAACCAGCCTGGTTTTTTGCTTATTTTGTGATTGTTAACAACCTACAAACTACTAAAACTCGTAGATCTATGGTACTAAATGGTCTCGTTTATCAAATTATCATGCGATTATTTATAATGTTAATTCTAAATGCTAATGACAGAGAGCGCTTATTGTCCTTATTTACAATTCATCGATCGTTTACTCCAAACCAAGTGCAATAATTAAATTACACTGTAAATTCCCTTTGATTTACTTTGCTAGATTTCATCTCAGAAATCTAGCTAAAAATCTAGGTAAATTTCGAGGTAGTTAACTTCTGGAAGAATACATAATTTTTATATTTTCGTTTTAGGTTATTGATAATTGCTTTATTTACTATCAAACGAGGCCGATAAGCATTCTGTGTCTCTAAGTTTCTTCTTTTAGATTATTGATTACAACTTAAATCAAATAATTATTAAAGCTAGTAAGCGCTGTAAGTCAGAGGGCTGTATTTTAAAGTTATAAATCGTTGCCAAACAAATAAATAAGGCTATAATAGGCTCTATGTCATCATGATATAGTATATAGGCTATACAACTGCGTAATCAAATAATTTACACGGCAAGTAAGGGCTTCAGGTAATGTGGTGATCGTTTGTAAATTATAAATAAGTACACATTAAAAACAAGCTATATTAGGCTCTGGATCAGAGCATTTCAGTATATAGGTAATTAAAAGTTGCATCATAAATCATCAAATGAATCAACTCAGCTTTCTAAATCATCAGGTCTTTCATCTCAAAGGTTATGAGCAGAAACAGTAATCAATCAAACTTAAGACAAAAAAGGGCTTAAAATCTTATCTAGCATCCATTTTTCTGCTCTCTCTTATTCCTCTTATCTGTACCATCTATTTCTACAATTAGAAGTTCATCGCATTCTATTTTTACTCTATGATCAATTGCTTTGCACTCTTTCACTAGCCTCAAAATTACCTCTAGTTTCTGTCTCTTCTTAAAGCTTTAGTCAATAGCTTAAAATATTGTGATTAGTTCTAAATTTCGTTTTCTCTGCATACTTTCTTCCTTTTTCTGTGTACGACTAACCCTAATAATAGTAAATTTCTCTACGCTTCTAACATCATTGATTTACCAACGTTAAAGTTTCATATATATTTCAATAAGCTTACTAATTCATTTGAATGTTTTCTATTTCACTAGGCCCCTCAATGTATCCTTCTCTAACATCAAATTCCTCACTTGTGGACGTCATTACTTATATTATTGTATAACTTGCTTGGTTTGCTGCTGCGTTTTGTGGATTAAACCCGTTTTCCACCTTTCTCCACCATCCTCTCTAGCCCTACCTCAAGCACAGTAAACCTCTTGTCTACGGATCTTAGCTACGAAAAAGTGTACTGTACTACAATGATCGAGTCTGCATTCACTTTCTCTGCTTCAGTTTATTCGCAAGAGCGTCTCTACGTCTTTTTTTAATTGACTTCAAAGTAGTGGCTTCGGAAACAAGGAAAGATTTCACACTATCAAAAATTTCTATGTTTATAAAAAATGGTTGACCCAACAAAAAATTGATTAAGAATAAAGTGAAAAGTTTCTAAAAAAGATGAGTTAAACGTACAACAAGACTGCATTATATGGGGTTATCGTGTTTTAATACCCCTTGAGTTACAAGAAATAATATTAGAAAAACTACATTCATCTCATAAAGTCATTGTCAAAATGAAAAATACAGCCAGATCATTTTTTTGGTGGCCAAACATTGATAGCGATATCGAAAAATTTAAGTGAAAACGAAAATACTGTATTGAACTGGGACAAAATCCAGAAAAAAGTGAGATTAATCAGTGGAAATGGACAGAAAAACCTTAGAAACGTGTACACATAGATTTTATTGAGCCTTGTAAAGGTCATAACTTAATTTTACTATAAGATGTCAAAACTCAATGGCCAGAAATTTGTTAAATGACATCAACTACTGCTCAAAAAACTATACAATGATTTCAAAAATCTTTTTTACGATTTGGTCTCCCACTCTAATTAGTCAGCGATAATGGCCCACAATACCCTTGTGAAGAATTCACGACATTTTTAGAAAAACTAGGTAATAAACACATATTAATTATCAGCAGTTAAACATCCTGCTTCAAATGGCGCAGCCAAGCAGCTGAAAACTTTGTCAGAACTTTTGAACGGAAACTCAAATTTTATTCGATTACAGAACCACTATACATAGTAGAACGGGCAAAACGCCAGAAAAAATGATATTAGGTAGAGAAATGTGTAGTAAATTTGATTTGTTGCGCCCAGACACACAAATTAAAACAGCTTATAATAAGTTCGACAGTCTCGGAACTCAAAAGGGAAGAGAAAGGAAGTAATTTCAGAATATGATAAAGGCTCGACAAAAGACTTTAGTGTGAACTTGCCACCTTGGGTTCCAGCTGTGATTGTAAAAAAATCGGGCGCTGTAACATATGATGCTGAACTGGAATCTGTTTCTATTATTAAATGCCATCCTAATCAATTGAAGAAAAAAACTTCTAGTGATAATGATAAAAAACCATGAGAATTGACTGATGGAAATAATAAACTCATTGTAAGACGATCGTCAAGACTATTAGATAAAAAGTAAGAATTATGTATATTCAAGTAAGGTTGCTCTAAATCAAACTCGGAAGTGTAGTATATCTACGATACTAGTAGGCCTGCGTATTTGAAATTACGTGTGAGATAATTTTTATGTGTACAAATACCAAGCCTTATGTATATCTAATGTACATCAGAATTGATACTCAGTTGATAAATGGCTCTTAACCAGTAAGCACCCATCGTATTTCTTCACCTAAATACACTATTAGAGTAAAACAAGACTTTCTTTGATATTCATCTAAATCATTTTCTTCTTTTTCGTCTTTGTGGGTTTAAATTGAATTATAAATTCAAATATATAGAACACCGGTACTATACTCGATTTTTTCGAACATAATTATTTTTAACGTGTGTGTGTGTGTACAAGTATATTTTACCCACATATACATACGTATTACCTCCACTCCAAGTAAGTCCAACCTCTTAAAACTCATACTTGCCGCCTCCACTATGGAGCGCGGAGTATATAGAAAGGAAAATTGGATGAAAAAAAAAGGGGAAATGTTTCGTCCCCGATCGCTAGCTTGGACTCGTCAGTGTGGCGCGCTAGCGATCTAGCCACATACGAACACAACTAATACTTGCACTGATACACGTATCGATCGCGAGGGCGAGATTGACATGGTGTGTCAAGAATTGGCATTTTTTAAATTGCATGCCAAGATATAATTTACAATCAAGGGTGTACGGGAGTTGAGTTTAATTTAAAATTATATCTTAGCATGTGATTAAAAAAATGGCAATTCTTGACACACTATGCCAATCTTGCCCTCGCGATTGGTACGCCTATCAGAGTAAGTATTAGTTGTGTACGTATGTGGCTAAATCGTTAGGGTGCCACACTGTCGAGTCCCAGCTAGCGATCGAGGACGAAACAATTCCTATCCTTTTTTCTCCTTTTCTTCAAATTTTCCTTCTTGTATACTCTGCGCTCCATAGTAGAGGTGCCAAGTATAAATTTCAACAGAGGTTGGACTTGTTTAGTATGGAGACAACATGTATGCATGTGTGGGTGTAATATACTTGTGCACACACACACGCTAAAAATAATTCTGTTCGAAAAAATTGAACACAGTATCGGTGTTTTATATATTTGAATATAATAAATTTACGATCAAGTGAGTATGGGAGTTTAATCTAATTTGTATTATAAATTTTTAAGAAATCTTGGCCTCTATCCGTTATTGGTTTTAATTTTTCTCCTTTATATGTTCAACGCTTTGTTTACTCAAGAAAAAGTGAACAAGTTCTGTCGCATTAGCATACGCAACTGCTCTTCTTTTTATTCCTTCTTCAGTCGTTTCAAATTCGTACATACCTCCTCTATAAATGTGTTTCATCATGTTTGATTTTTAATTATATATTGGTTATAATTCGTAGAAACTGAAGTTCTTTTAGCAGAACTACGAATGAACTTTCCTAATTTTTTTATGTAATTTGTAGAGGATAGGTCATAGGTTAAAGATTATTTAAACTTTGGGCAGATTGGAATATCTTCTTTTATTTCTTTTGCAGATATATATGGGACGATCCACGTCAACCGGACCACCCCCTCTGTCCACAACTGGTTTGGTCTGAACAAAAAAAAAAATAGAGAAAAATAGCTTATTTCCTCTAGTTTTAGATACTGAGTGGACTTTTTCAATGATACTTAATAACAGGTCAATATGGCCGCCATAATTGGATGATCGTCAAAAAGTTAATCGAAAAAATACGAAAAAAATCATGTATATTCATCCAAACATTAATGTTTTGAGTTTTCAAGGCTTAAAAAGTTTTATCTAACACAAGTCATTATTTATCAGATCTTAGTTTGATCCTAACTAAAAAATTTGGATGTCTCGTCTACTTTAATGGTGTGGAGATGCGGTCAAAATAAAATAGAAGCTGTCTGTAAACAAAAATTATTTAAATTGATCTAAAAATATGTATTCAGAGGTTTTTAAGGTCGCTGATCCCGAATCCATCATCAAAATTTAGATTTACAAAATGGCGTATTCAATATGGCGTCTGTCACCTACTAAAGAAGCTAAAAAATCAAACAAACAAGCTCAAAGTTTTTACTTGGGGATTTCCGAGGTCGCTGATTACGAATCCATTATCTTTATTCAGATTTTTAAAATGACGGATTTAATATGGCGGCCGCCACCTACCAAAGTAGCTAAAAAATCAAGCAAACAAGCTTAAATTTTTTACTCAGGGGTTTTTAAGATCGCTGATTACGAATCCATCATCTTCATTTAGATTTTTAAAATTGCGGATTCAATATGGCGGCCGTCACCTACCAAAGAAGCTAAAAAATTAAGCAATCGAGCTCAAATTTTTTGCTCGGGGATTTCCAAGGTTGCTGATTACAAATCCATCACCTTTATTCAGATTTTTAAAATAGCGGATTCAATATGGCGGCCGCCACCTACAAAAGTAGCTAAAAAATCAAGCAAACGAGCTCAAATTTTACTCGGGTGTTTTTTAGGTCGCTTATTACGAATTCATCATCTTTATTCAGATTTTAAAAATGGCGGATTCAATATGACGGCCGTCACCTACCAAAGAAGCTTAAAAATCAAGCAAACGAGCTCAAATTTTTTACTCGGGGGTTTTCACGGTTGCTGATCACTACACTAAAACCTTGCGTCAGAATTGCGCAAGACTTGCAAAGATAATGCTGCCAGGGTAGGCTTTAACATCAGTCAGTATATCTGTATCGACGAAAACATACAGACCTAATCACTTAGAAGAGACGTAAAGCATAAACAAGAGCTGGTAACGTAATACCTAACCTAAGCTGATGGCTCCATATACATATATAATAGATAGCGCGTTAGCTGACGCGCGGTCTCGGTGAATACAACACAGGAGAGGGTCGTAGTATCGCTCTCTCTCTCTACCGCACGAGCGACTAACCCTACCACCACGGACCCTTACCACCACTGACCCCTACCCAATATATATTTCTTTTTGCTTTTTATATTATACTGCTATACGTCCGGCTCCTAACTTAGGGCACTACTCTCGGCACTAAGCAGTTAAGAGAGAAAGGAAGGGATGAGGGATGGGAGGCCTCCCTTATATTACAGCAAGGGAGGTAGAGGGTAACTAACCACTTAATCCTAGAAAAACTATTCCGTATTTGCCCAGGAATACTCACCCATGGGCCAGGAAAAACCAGGAAAACTTCTCAGGAAAAACCCGACCCGGAATGGCCCGGTATATTGCCTAAAGGTGCCTTTTCATGCTCACGGTAGAATGCTAGATAGTTTAATAGTTTAAACTTTTCAGCGTGCTCAGAATACACGATATAGTTATAGTAATAACACGTAAGTTTCAGTGTTCTAGCGCTAAATTTTTTTTTTTACCTTATAAACTACAGTCAGAGGGAAGGGACACTCCAACAGTTATATAAGCCATTATTCTGCGTTCCGCGTCTTGCATCTATCCGCGAATAGCCCTTAAGATCGTAATCGTAACAGGCAGTCACTGGTCGATTTTAGTGGGTGTCTTTCATAGATTAGAACTCGTTCCTCCTTATATCTATTCAGTGAGCTTGTACATGGCACTATCCTGAACAATCGTTCTTTTTTCTCGTGCTTGTGATTAAAACAGTATGATGAATTTTCTAGTCTTCGTTGTATCCTTTCATCAAGGATATGGTCATCTCTTAGGGTCAGCTATTTTGAAAATCTATATTCTGATAATCGATTAGTAATCAGCGACCTCGAAAACCCCCGAGTAGAAAATTTGAGCTCGTTTGCTTATTTTTTTTGCTTCTTTGGTAGGTGACGGCAGTCATATTGAATCCGCCATTTTGAACATCTAAATAAAGATGATGGATTTGTAATGAGCGACCTCAAAAACATCCGAGTAAAAAATTTGAGCTCGTTTGCTTGATTTTTTAGCTACTTTGGTAGGTGGCGGCCGCCATATTGAATCCGCCATTTTGAAAATCTTAATAAAGATGATGGATTCGTAATCAGTGACCTCGGAAATCTCTGAGTAAAAAATGTAAGCTTGTTTGCTTAATTATTTAGCTTTTTTGGTAGGTGACGATCGCCATATTGAATCCGCCAATTTAAAAATGTTAATGAAGATGATGGATTGGTAATCAGCGATCTCAAAAACCCCCGAGTAAAAAATTTAAGCTCGTTTGCTTGATTTTTTAGCTTCTTTGGTAGGTGACGGACGCCATATTGAATCCGTCATGTTGAAAATCTGTATTTTGTTGATGGATTCGTAATCAGCGACCTTGAGGATGTTTAATGGTGTCATTTTGCGGGGGTAACGGGCAGGGGGAAGACATGTATATATGTATATTACTGAAATAATGGCTACGCTGCAATTAACTTGTGTTTGAGTTTAGGTTAGATCTCGATCGAAACATACAGTGTATACGTGTATATAAAATGCAGTGTTGCCAACTCTGGCTCCCTACTTTTAGCTGAACGGCAAAAACCTACAATTATTATCGTTAATCATGTATTTCTTTTTAAATGCGTTGCAACACCCAATTTTTATTAAGAAAAGTGTTCCTGAGGTTTTAAGCTACGTATTGATATTTTTTGTATTTATTTCATTGAATTTTTCATATATTTGAAGAACTGTTTTCAACAATCTTCACAATCTTCTATTTAATTTATTGCAACTTTCAAACATTGATGTTTTCCAAAAAAGCGTTGCAACATGCTCTAAAAAAAAATTTAAAAAACGTACTTTGCATCAAAGAATCATTTTCCTGAATTTTATCAAGTTCTCTGTAATTTTGACCAGACCATTAAACATCCCTAAAAACCTCTGAATACGTATTTTTAGATCGATTTTAATAATTTTTGTTTACAGATAGCTTCCATTTTATTTTGACCTCGTTGCCACACCATTAAAGTAGAGAAGACATCTAAATTTTTTAGGTTAGGATCAAACTAAGACCTGATCAATAATGACTTGTGTCAGATAAAACTTCTTAAGCCTAAAAAAGTCAAAACATTAATATTTGCATGAATCTACATTAATTTTTTAGTATTTTTTTAATTGACTTTATGACGATCATCCAATAATGGCGGCCATATTGGCGTGCCATTAAGTGTCATTGAAAAAGTCCATTAAGCATCTAAAACTAGAGGAAATAAGCTATATTTCACTATTTTTTTTTCAGACTAAAGCAGTTATGGACAGAGAAAGTGGTCCGGTTGACGTGGATCGTCCCATATATATATATATATATATATATATATATATACATATATATATACATATATATGTATATGTATGCGAACTTTAAATTCTGACGTAATCAAAAGAAGCTTCTTAATCGCTTTTTGAAATTCTTCTTTTTAAACGAGTAGTTGCTATTTGTTTCTGTGGCCTTTTAGTTAAATGTTTCACTATATTAAATACATTATCACCCTTTGGTTGAGGAAAAAAGACCATCCCAGGAATATGGAATATCTTTGCCTATTTATTGAAAAAAACTGTTGGACATTTTAATATAAGCTTCGGTTTGATTGCATTTTCTTCACTTTCATAAATCTTTTCAGCAACTTTTAAACACATTTAAAGTGAACCGTTACACTTTTTTAATTACTAAATCTAAAGAATCTGAAGCGTTTGTCGAAAGCATGTGAGCTGGTCTTCAACAAAAGGGACGACCTTCGGTTAAGTAGGTGAAGCTCTATTATCTAGCTTTGAATATTTGCTGCGATCCAAAAAAACTTAAATTCTTTATTCCATCAACAGGTGATATACACGAGTGAATCAAGCTAATAAAATCAGCCTATCATGGTTTTTCATATAGTCGTTAAATCCTCATGAAATATCATAAATATTTTATTTTGTGAAACATTTTCTCCAACATTATTCGAGAACTCTAGACTGCTTTAACTAACCTTAATATTCGCAAAACTTTTAATCTTAATACTGTTTGATCACATCATTCGCTGCATGTGTTGGGGCACTATTGATGAATTTGCAGGGCCACTATGAAGGAATTATGCTTCGACGAGTAGATTAGATCACTATGTTCTACTGTTAATGGCTCTGATTTTGCTTGCCATGAAGTATTCGCATGATATTTAAAAATTTTATTGTTTCCAATTATGCCCTTACTTAACAAAATAGACTGCATTACTGCCAAGCTCTATTTCAAAAAGTTAAATCTTGGCGCTGATTACTCACAGTTGCAAACATTAACACTGTAACATGGTCATGAATGTAAGCTTTTTAGGAAATAACGTAAGAAGTAAAAAGTTGTCAAGGTTGCAATTCAATCTTACAATGATGACTTAATAGTGTCCTGTAATTATTTGAAAAAAAATTTAAGCCGGCTCCAACCGCACAACTTAAATTATCAAATTTCGAAGTCTTTAAAATAAAAATTTTTTTTAGTTTAAAATGTAATAAAGTCTTTTTTCTCCAAACTAAGCTATCAATATATGGGCTTTTTTGATGGTTAACTTATTAGATTAATCATCAAGTTCAGCACCATTGCACCTGAGCTCGAAAAAGGTATAGGAACTTCTATGAGCACAAACAATGTCAATATCTGAGAAACTTACCTGTTTGTACAGTTTTGGTTGTTAATATAGGGTCTACTGGGAACTATTAAAAGCACAATTGTTTTTTTTAAAGTCCAGCTACTGTATCTATCATTTCATATTGATCACCTGTATCCATCATTCCATGATCGGCCGCGATCAAAACCAACGCTGACATTTATTTGGTAGAATTAGTAAAATTGTAACATGTTTTAAAGAATCACAAACTTTATACAAAAATGAAGTGATTTAAATTATGAACATTGATTATGAAATACTAACAAATCCAATACGAGGTTGTTGACGGAGAACTTGAATTATAAAGTCAATTTCTTGATGCATTGGTGTAGAGCAGATACTCATACTGCATCACTCTAGTTGAAATACATTTGATAAAGTAGACGTGTTGACAATTGCGGGATTACCGAGTTCGTCCCTAAAATCATAAAAATAGCCGAATTCGTCTCCGGGTGATTAGAGTGTTTTCTTATCACACACTGAATTTGTCTTCGAGTCATTAGAGTGTTTCTTATCAATCACCGAACTCGTCCGCGAGTCATTAAAGCTTTCTCTGATCCCTTTTTCCAAATTCGTCTCCGTTATCATCATATTCTTTTGGTCGTACTTTTCATTGCAAATCCGAAAATTTACATTGACTCCCAGGCTTCAGACTAGCAGTTTATATTTATGAACGAACGGATACTCGTATATTGTCGTTCGATTTACGTTTTAATAAATTACTTAGCTGCGATCTATTTTTGACATTTTCTGCGACTGGTCCATGATTGTGTATACTACTGTGTTCACTAACTGCGTTGGTGGAATCTAATTTGGCGTTGCTATGGCACTTTTGATTTTTACACACCTAGAGCTGCAAGCCGTCGGCCAAGCCTTTCTGGAATGTGTATGAATACCCATATAGAATCAGCAACGTTCTGCCTTTTTCGGTTACACCAAATTCCATCTTAGCAACTTTAAATTACGACTGTAGATGACCATTCAACGGCTCGGCTAGTACATAACTAAAACCTCTGTCCGGCTAAGTCTCACGTTATCCTGAGAGTAGTTATAACAACAAATCAACATACGTTCGCAAATACAAGCTGAAAAGACTTCACTGATATGTGTATAAAGTATTAATACCTTCTGTTAACAACGGACTGCTATTTACCCGAACGAACTCGTCACTTTTTCAAATAAACGTAGGGAGAATTCAATAAGTGGTAAGAAAACACTCTAATGACCTGGGGACGAATTCGGCGAGTAATAAGAAAACACTCTAATGACCTGGGGACGAATTTGGCGAGTGATTACATAATGCACTCACGATGGGGACGAATTCAGGTAAGCCCGACAATGGTGCATTGTCAACATTCAAAGCTGAAGAATCTTTAATGATATCAAAGGATGGATTTTCTATAGTACCTTCATTAATCAGGGCTACGATGAGAAAATAACACTTTAACAGATTGATAACGACATACTTTACTGTCTAGGCTTTCAATCGTTCTTTGCTACAAAATGTTTGCATAATAATCTTTTCTATTAAAATTGCACCTGCTGATTTCAAACAAAATAACCTACTTTCTTGTCAAGCTGACTCTCCTAGGTTTAAATTACTACAGCAATCCATATAATTAAATATATACGCTGATTCGTGTTCAAGAGATTCTCCATTTCATCATCCAGTGATACGTATACTAGCAAATTTAGATGGTATGTCTAGTCTAATCTTGTGTCCCGTTCTGTCAGTGCAGTCTATTGAAAAAAAACCAACATTTAATCTAATAAAAAATTGCATGAAATGGACTTTAAAACTTATAGACAACTTTAACTTACATGTGAATATGCAAAACTAAGCTGTTGGATTAGCCATCTCTGATTTTCGGCCTCCTTATCTGTGCACTTCAGCTTTCAATCCTAGCAAACATTGTATCACTCCTATAATAGAAAGCATTAGAAGAATAAACTGATTTTTAATACTTTTATTGATAAAAGTGAGCTGAAGTTTCACAACAGCACAATCTTACCATCTCCTCTACCACCTTAAATGTCATACAGATGCATACAACGCTGTCTCTGCGTAAACTTCCACGGATAACCACAATTTATAAGTGCACTTGGTGCAGTAATGATAAATACTTTGCGATGACCACAGTGGTGAGAAACGCAAATAACAATTATAAATACACTTCATCATATTCTTTTATTAAGTAGTTACTTCATGGCGGTTGCAGAAAAATGCGTGCCAGCGAGACGAAAAAGTTGTCTGCTATATATACTGGTAGAACCACAGATATTAGTACAACCTAGTCTTATTAACAAATCTGACACCTTAATCGATGTAAGAAAACAATTGATTTGATATCATACGTTGGAAACATTGTAAAAAAATTAATAAATAGTATTCCAGAAAATGCTTGGGTTTAGTTTGAAGTAGCACTATTTTGGGCTCTGGATTTTTTTATTGTTCGCCTCGTCCAACTCGCTCAGCACAAATCAACAATTGCATAAGCTTTTTTGTTTTATTTATTTCTGTTTGGATGCAATATACTTACCTATTTTTATAATTTCAAACCTCGTCCTGGTTCAATCGACATTGACTTATTCATTTTATAATGTATAATGGCTGTTGATCTTGAAATTATAAATATTTTTCAAATCACATTTTGCAAATCATACCCCTTGCACAAAATACCGCATGTTCTATAACCTAACCAAGTTATATATCATTTTTAAGGTTTTTGAGGTCGCTGATTACGAATTTTATATCAAATATACAACAATCTACCCCCTTCACTCCTTATTGACCACCCCCTTGCATAAAATACCGCATGTTCTATAACCTAATCAAGTTATATATCATTTTTAAAGTTTTTTAAGGTTGCTGATGACGAATTTCATGTCAAATATACAACAGTCCACCCCCTTTACCTATTTATATAAACATATAATGATCATTTATCATGGGAGATTTTAATTACGATTAAAGGATGTATAAAAACTTATGATTTTAAAAAATCATACAAATTATTTATTTAATGTAAGATATAACAAATTCAATTTATACAAAAAAAAATTCATTTCAGCATCAGATGAATTTTCAGTTAAATCACTGTAGTCTGTAGTAGAGTATTCCGAAGCAGATGAAGTATTGTCTTGTGAAGTAACATCGTTATCTTGAGTTACTGATGGAGGCAACAAAAGTTTAACAACATCTGCTGATAATGATTTTAGTGGCTTATTGGGAAATTTTCTGCATCTTTAAAAATAGGGATTCGATGAAACTAGAATCTGATTTAAAATATTTTCCGTTGTTTCCTCTCGTGAAAATTTGCACGCAAAATTTTCGCGAAACTTTTTGACAAATTTGTTGCACGACTCCTGAGCTTCCTCTGACATTTGTCCAATAGGTATAAGTGCGTAGGATATTATGGCAGAACCATGCATTAATAATGTATGTACGGTTGTTGGCATATAATACCACGGGTACAATTTAACGAATACTTGGCTGTTTTCATAGCATATTCATTTAATTTTTGAACATTAATATTGTGCCCTGATGATACAGCTTGTAATAAAATGTAGAAATGATAAATGATATCTTTATCAATACCTACTTCCATATCCTGGTTTTGGTTTGTCAACAATCAGCCCTAGCTCTGTCTTAAAACTTTTTTTTACATAGTTTTTTCTCGTTTGTACTGATTTCTTATCTTCATCACTGCAAGCTTGCCAGTTTTTAATTTCTAATTTATAAGACAAGTGTAAGCAACATCCAAATAATCTTATCCAAGCATGCAATGACGATAAACAAAATTCTAAAATCGGGCTCGTGAACTTCGATCTCTCTCTCTTTCTTTCTCACGCTCCCTCTTATTCACTCTTTTGTCTTCTTGTTTGATAAAATATGTTCTGCATCGTTCGAGTACATTTCATTGTTGTAACGCTAGGTTTACAGCAAAAAAATTAATGAAACACCTTGTTATTGACTCATCGTATTCTTGTCTCGTATAACGATCAAACCAGTTTTTAATAAAAAAATTATTATAAAAAGTCGA
>JAPYYV010000155.1:0-41156 GCA_030522625.1 Copidosoma aretas | reverse complement strand
GAAATATTGTAATCTGCCGCACGGCATTCGAAACCTCTTGTAAAAACAAAAAGTTTAAGCCCTCAGACGTTTTTTTTCATAACTTTAAAAAATGTCTTAAGCAGTGTTTCAGTTGACATGGAACGTCCCATATATAGATACAACGTAATTGTCAACCAAGCAGCCGACACTACGTGGCTCCAGCTAATATCTAAAGTCATGCACAACACGATTATGATAAAATACAAATTTTATTTCTGGTGATGGTGCAGTCATTCAGCGTAACCTGCTCTGTGCAGTAGTGCCGACTTGTTGGGGCTAAGATGGATGCTTTATTTCCTGGTGACGACAAATTTATAGTAACTCAGGTTAACGTAACCTCTGTCATGCAGACCTGCTCACATGTTATGCTGGGCAAAACCTAACACATAATTTTCTACAGCTTAGGTCCAGTATGACTGAATATTAGGGTGTCTGCATTGTCTGTCTTTAGTTTTTCCTCCTGTCATAATGATAACTCGAAAGCCATCATTTTTTAGCCAAGTTTTCTCCTGTTTAAGTCCTATATAAAAGTAAAGAAATTAAATCATTAGAAAGTTATTTTCATTTGATGATTCACAAGAGTGCGGTAATGATTAAACAAGATTTCATGTTGGAGAGTATTTGATTTTCATAGTAGCTAAAAAACGAAAATTATGAGTATGTGAATTATATTATTACAGACTGGCAAGATTAGGAAGAAAGGATTCCAAGTGTTCATGCATGGTCTTTTTATGTGACATGCATGACATAAAATATTGCATCTATTTAAGCTTAAAGTACCTAAAAACAGCCTAATCCATCACGTCCTGGATGTTTAATTCCCAAGAAAAGTACAGATGCTAACCATAATGATTTGAAATGTTGTTCAGGCTTTTGAAGGCAAATATCAGACAGTTTGTTATAATACAGGGCAGTCCCAAATAATAAAAAAAAAATATGTTTCCTACTAGAATTAATGCAATTTTAATTTCTCGGATAAATCCAAATTAAGTGAAAACTTTTACACTACTTTATCTGTTTTTAATTCCTTTTTGGATACTTTGAGCTAGGATATTTGCAAAATGATATTAGGTGTATGGCACATACGAATATTTATTCATCGATTGGTGACGTCCTTGGTTCACAAATATCCTAGTCTGCAATTATATAATTCATATATTCATAATTTTTTTTTTGTAGCTACTATGAAAATCAAAGAGTCTCTAACATCAAATCTCGTCTCATCATTACAGCTTAAGTGTGCATGTCTTCTATCCAGTATCTGTTTCCTGTTCGGTATTTCTGTTAGTCACGACTTTTGTCTTCTGCCGTAGAAACACAGAGTTGGCTATTTTTAGACGTAGTAGTGGAGCATTGTATTATTATACATATTTACTGTTAGACAAATATGGTGCTTACTTGCCCTTAAGTCTAATGGGTTCTCTCCGTTGTCAAAAGCATGTGATATTAAGCCAACCTTTTCTATTGACATCATGATCGGAACTATAATACACCTATGTAGTAAGAGTAATACACGGAAGAATAGTGCTTATCAAATTTTTTATGCAAATGATATTGTTCCCGATTAAAATTTCTTAGCCAATTACATTTAAGTTATAGTTTGCTAGTCTCCAACGTAATCATGGCCTGCACATGCCTGGCTTTCTCTGTCTAATTCCTGTAATAAGGTGAGGTTATCCTATGTACGTGACCCCCAAAATTTAATATACTACTCTGCTTATATTTTGTATTACTAAATAATTTATCTATCAACAAACCGTGTTAGAGGGAGAGTCAATTTTGTTATTTGTGTATATGTGCTTTGATTTCATCTTATTTAAATAACGTATTGAGCTAAAGTGTTCGGATTTTGGGTTTGTATTTGTTTTAATAGCTGTATCATTGACAGTCAGGTTTTTTATTTTCCGCCATAGTAAAGCAATGTTGGTTATTTTTGATGTAGTAGAATACAGGGTCCCTCAAAAGTACTTTGACCGCGGGAACCGGCGTGTACAGCAATAAATCTTTAATCCATAACCGTAAAAAAAAAAAATTTTCAAACGATCAGTTTTTAAATGAGACCTATTTTAAGATTGATCGATTTGGGCCTCTTTAGAACGCTGTCTCTGTGGCGCGGGCTGCCATACAGTATGCTATTGGTAGCTGTAACAACTGCATAACAACAAGCTCAATGTCGGTAAGTAGTAAAGCAGTAGGTCTGCTATCGGTTTAGAGGTGGCGCTCATACGCTTGCGTAAAGATGGCTCGACAGAAATCAGCCGGACTACGGTTATAATCAAGACAGTAGGTTAATAGAAGGATTCCCCCCTAACCTTAAGCAAGGATAACTGCCTTATTGTGCGCTTACTTATATAGTCCGTCAGCACGATATTTTGAAAAGTATTACGTTGTTTTATGAGTGACCTATTATTGGAGAGAAATATTTTATCACTAAGACTCATCATGAAAACTTATTTGCAACTATTTTTTAACGCCTCTGACAAAAACAAATGTTCAAATTAACGATTTTACGAAAAAAAAAACAGTCCATGAACTTTGGACGAACTTGAAACCATCCTTTGCGATGAAGTTAAGATTAATAAGCGACGACGTAGAGACGAACTAAAGACAAACTTGAGAGAATAAGCGACGAACGTGAGACGAACTAGAGACGAACTTGAGACGAATAAGCGACGAACTGAAAATGAAATAGAGACGAATGAGCGACAAACTATGGACGAACTAGAGACGAATAAGCAATGAACCAGAGACGAACTAGAGACGAACTTAAGACAAATAAGCGACGAACTAGAGACGAACTTTAGACGAATAGGCAACGAACTAAAGATGAACTAGAGAGGAACTAAAGACGAACTAGAGACAAATAAGCGACGAACTAGAGACAAACCAGAGATGAACTAAAGATAAATAGGCGACAAACTAGAGACGAATAAGTGACGAACTAGAAACTAACTAGAGACAAGCTTGAGACGAATACGCGACGAACTAAAGATAAACTAGAGACAAACTAGAGACAGATAGGCGACAAACTGGAGACAAACTAGAGAAGAATAAGCGATAAGCTAGAGACAAACTAGAGACATAAGCAGCGAACTAAAGGCGAACTAGAGACAAACTAGAGACGAACTAGAGACGAACAAGCGACAAACTAGAGACAAATAATCGACGAACGAAAGACGAACTAGAGACGAACTTGAGACGAATACGCGACGAACCAAAGATGAACCAATTTGCAATGAACTAGAGACGAACTATGGACAAACTTGAGACTTGATTTTGAGAAAAATAATCTTTCTTAACTTCGTCTCCAGTTCGTCACTTATGATTTCTTAATTTTAATATTTTAAAAAGTAACCACAGATTAGAAAATTTTATAGTTTTTTTAATCATTGTAATTATATTTCTATTTCTTACGATTGGTAGAGTTTGACGAAAATCTCCTCCAAGTATTATTAATTTACCTCCAAATGGAATATAATTATTAAAGAAATTGCACAATGTACTATTAACGATTTCTGATGCTTTCTTAGGTATTATTGATGCTGCATCCTATATAATATCATCTGCATCGCTTAATTTTGTCATATCCGATTGTAATTCCAATATAACAGTTTCAACTATACTTAAATCTAAAGGTAATCGTAAAGTCCTGTGACTTGGCATTCGTTTAGGAAATAAAATAGAGGCCGTGCCTGTCCATACCATCGAAAATTTTTTTTCTATAGAGAGGAAGTAGTTAATTGATGTTTTACACAAAAATGTGTAACCAGATCCTCCTGGACCATCCACAAAAAAAATTTTCTATTTAGAACTTACAATTTCTTGACGAATTCCCTGTTGATCTGTATTTAATAGAACAAAAAAAGCCTTATAAAGTTTTTTATTAATCATTATAGAATCTTCATTCTGAAGAATTATTGTTATTAATGTTTTTGGTTTAGGTAATCTAAAGTCTTCACGTGACCAATTATCATAATTTAAAATTTTGGTTAGGTGTGATAGAGCATTATCATCATTGTTTTTTAGAAAATATTCAGTAATATACTTTTTACATTCACTCCAAATGATATTCCCTTGAATTTTCTGACATGAGAAACCGTGAAAAAAATTTTCCTAATTAAAGCGGTAACATAACTATACAAGCATCTTCGAAAATTTTGTCAATTTGCAAATTATTACCAGTTAGACCCATGTCTATAGCAGTTTCATTATAACTACTATATATTATACCATTAAATGTTTTTAAATCGTCAAAATATATTTTTCCTTCGACTTTATTCAATATTAGCGATAAATAAAATTTTTCTTGATCTTTTAGTGATACAACGTTTAATCTACCAATAGAATTTTTTTTTCCATATTTACGTTTATTCAAATTTTTTGTCTGATTACTAAATAT
Organism: Copidosoma aretas; assembly: GCA_030522625.1. Taxonomy (NCBI): domain Eukaryota; kingdom Metazoa; phylum Arthropoda; class Insecta; order Hymenoptera; family Encyrtidae; genus Copidosoma; species Copidosoma aretas. Next base: position 36,736 of record JAPYYV010000155.1, on the reverse strand, counting down.
GTAATATTCTGAAATATTCACGTATTTTATAGTTTTCGCAAATTCATCATTTTGATTTTATCCAAGCCACGCTGCTAATGGGGTTTTCCAATTAGTAACAGCTTCATCAATTTTGTTTTTGTCAAAAATTATTCTCTGTCTATTCTTAATGTGCATGGGTAAATATAAGACTAAGTGGTTTCGACCAGAAAGGGAAATTCTTTTATTCGCCATGCTGCTTCTATCGTACTCAAATAACGAGCATTAATATGTTGTGAAATTTTATCGTGTATTTCATTATTATTATTATTCTCTTTTAATGATTTACTAAATGTTCTATCACTACCTTTATGAATATAATCAAAGATATATTCTATGTTTTGAATTGAAGCACAACATTTACCATTTATATGGCAATTAAATTTCATCAACAAAAATCATTGTATGGTACTACCATGAATCATCTACTAGTATTTTAACATTACTATTTTAAATTTTGTAAATATGATTTCCATGAACATTATTGATTCTTTTATACTCTGGATATCCATTTTTTGTAATAGTGGTGTGTAAGGTGAATTTTTAAAAAAAAATTTTTTGCACAAGTTTTTATCTTTATTAATACAAAAAGTATTATTTAAATGTGGTCCATGAAGCATGTGCTTGATTATAAATTTATGTAATATTTAATTTTTAAGAGAAATTTAGGCAGATATGTATTTATCCATATGATCTGATAACAATAACTTATATCTTGGATGTAAAGTAATGAAACAATGAGCATGGGAAAGCTTTTTTTTAAAAACTTTATAGTGTAAATATGTGCAATAACTTAACCAGAAATTTCTTTCTTTAATATGTAATCCAACATGGATTTGAATTGTTTGAACGAAGCGAACAATAAAATTAGGAATATCGATAGGACCGAGATTAGTAAAGAGATTGCTGACGCCAATGCTACGGTGCGTGCCGACATTTAGCCGCTTCGAGCGCTCGGTTGTGGCCAACGCTGGTACCAAGGCGCATATCTCGCCGATCGATGATAACGTAGTAAAATAAGGCATAGCCAAAATTGTGCGCCTGCGAGAGCGAGAGAGAGGAGTAGACATGTGCACGTTGGTATACACAAGAAGCTGAAGGAGCGGAGGGGAAATGTATATACAGTTCGGTGGCTTCGGCACACCTGCGAGTGCAAGAGAGAGGAGTAGGCATGTGCTATATGTATACACATGCAAGGTACAGCTTAGCGGTGCGAGACCGACCTACCTAATATGCCATTAGGCGATGATTGCGATTTATTTCTTTTACTATAAGTATATGCATAGCACTTTTTACCTTGTATATAACTGACACGCTGTTATACGATATTTTACGCATCAACCTGTTGAAAACAGTCAATTATCGATTTTAATCTAAATAGTAATGGACTAACTACAGCCTAAGCGCTGGAGGTTTCCAATGTTTATATGCCATTTAGATCTGTTGGATATCTAGTGCGTTCCTAGTCTAGTTGATTGGAGCGAATATGAGGTACGAATTTTTTTGCGGTCCAGTATTCGAATCCTGCACGGACATCATTTTTTATTGCAACCTATCAGTCCATCTTAATTTAGTAATTTTTTTTTACCATTCTTAATTCATTTATATATACGTAAAAAATTATTAGATTGTGAACTTTTATTAATACCTAAACTATACTCAAGGTACGGACAGTACTACCTTTAATACGAACAGGAGTTTGTATCAAAGATTTTTTTTTTCTTTTAAATGCAAACCTGCATGATCAATAAAAAAATTTTTTCTACTTATACTAATATATTGTTTACTCCTTTAATATTGTTTAATAAAATAACGGGATATTATACGTTTCCAATTTAAGATTTTAAAAAACAATAATAAATTGCTGAACAACTTTCTACACAAAAATTAATGTTTAAAAGCAGATACTAAAATTAAACAGTAATTACACATTGACAATTAATCAACAAAAAGGAAACTAACGTGCTATTTTGTAGTAATTATTATAATCTGAAAGGAACAAAAACAAATTTTGTTTGGTCAACACTCGAAATATCACACTACAAACATAAAAATTTACGTTAGATAAAAGTCAGACACAAAAAAACTCACTTTATTCCTAGATTAGATACTCTAACTTTGAAAAAATTTTAGTAACATGAAAAAATTACCTGTGTAACCTATTTTGAATTTAAGAAAAATTTTATTTGTCAGTAGGTACAGATTTTTGACCTTAAGGATACTTATGATCCAGCTACGAAGAGATCGTAAGTAAGAATTAAAAAAAAATATAGTCTTCATTTTTTCTACATGTACGATTTTGTGATATTACTTATACGTTTTTGAGGTATAACTATAGTTGCATTCCTACTACGCTAGTCAGAAGCAGATTTGACCTCGCATTTGACAGTGAGGCATGCCTTCTGTCTCTCTCGCATTTATGAGAAGTCATAACCTTTCGCAGTTTTTACGACGGTTATCAATGTATTTCTTATCCATTAAATACCCTTGAGTTACATTGTAAAATTCAATAAGATCATTAGATATTTTTGTAATACACACAAAAATATCGTCAAAAGTTCATCATTACTTTATTTGATGTATTAAAGCCAAGATGTACACATTTCGCCATAAGGATCTATGTTAAAGTGCGAAAACTTTAAACATCGATACCCTAGACTTTCAAAAATTTAGCAGAGTTCATATTACACGTTTATTCAGCTGTGCCCCAAATTTTATAAAAATCTCATCATTAATTAAATTTGGTATACAACTACCGTAAAAAAAAAACGTTCTGTTATATTTTGAAAACTAAATTAACAATCACTTATATAAATCGCTGTTGAACAATTTAGCATCCCGAGAAAACTTTACTTAATAGTGCTTTTTGTTCTCGGCAAGTTACTTGCAAATTTTTATTTTAAAAACTTATTTTCGTATAAACAAATGTATCCAATTCATTATGCATCTATACATTTTTCAAAATGTCCTTAGGTGACTTCATCTCTAAGCATTAAAGGGAAAAAAGAATCTTTGAAAAATTAAAATCAAACACATAGTGAAAAAGATTGCCATTTTTTAGAGCTTTTTTTCTTATTAAAGCAGGTACACTCATGAAATATTGCCAATTAAAAAAAAAAAAATTTTCTGACTACAAAATATACTCTCGTTTTTGTACTTCATTATCTTAATCGCTGAAAAAGACTTTAATAATATTTAAAAAATTTTGTAATAATATTTTTATATTAAAAGAAAAATATTTTTGATTTAAAATTTGTAATATTGCATGAGTGTACTTCTTTGATTAAGAAAAAAAGAAAAAAAGCTGTAAAAAAATGGCAACCTTTTTTGCTATTTGTATGATTTCATTTTTTTTCGATTGTTTTTTTTTCTTGAATGATTAGGGAGGAAGTCACCGAAGGAAATGTGGAAAAATGTAGATGCGCAATGAGTTGGATACATTTGTGTTTACAAAGATAAGTTTTTAAAGCAAACATTTGCAAATAACTTGCCAAAAAACCAAAGCACATGATTAAGTAAAGTTTTCTCAGGATGTTAGACTGTTCAACTGCGCTTTATATGAGTGATGGACGTTTTAGTTATCAAAATATACCATAACGTTTTTTTATTTAAAACCGTATATGAGTAGTATCAAAAAGTCGTTCATGTTATAAAGAAAATGCAGACTATTTTTTTTAAATTGGTACTCACGATCTCTTCCTAGCTGAATAATAAGTTTTCTTATGGTAAAAAATCCATACCTACTGACCAATAAAACTTGTCTTAAATTTAAAATAAATTATACATGTAATTTTGCTTCCTCATAGAGAAAACTTTGAATCGGTAAAAAAAAAAATTGTGGGAATACGTTAGAAATGTCTTATACATTGTCCAAAGTAAGTAAATACCATTTTTAGAAAAAGGTTTGTGTGTGGATATTTCAGGAATCCAACGGCCGATTTTTATGTTCTAGGGCTTTAAATTTTTCTCTTTCAATCCATATAGCAGCTCAAAAAAAATCCGAGTTATACCTTATTGAGGTAGTTATAACCATTTTTGACAGTCAAAAAATGGTTTTTCGACTTAATAAGAGTCGAAAACTTACTATGTAAAGTTTATAATGATCTTATTCGATAAAGCATAAAAATATCTTTTTTTTCCATTTAATAGGGTCCTAAAAACTTATTCTTATCAGTTTTTATTCATAAAATATTAAAATTATGGGAAAAAGAATTATATCTCTAAAACGGATCCTCATATTCTACAGATAATGTAAAGGCTACAGATTGCTGTTTCTACATCTTTTGTTTGTTCCAAATACAAATTTGAACTTTACACCTTATTAAGGTTTGACTAACGATTGTTATGGTCAAAACATGGGCCGGGTTTTGTACTTTTTCAAGGCTGAAAATAAAAAATTTGAATTATAAATAATAACATCTGATAAAGCTTTAAAATAGCTTTACTTTAAATTTTACAATATCTTAATAAATTATTTTTTTTAGTTTTTATTACAGAAATACTAAGATTTTTGTGGAAAATTAGTCATATTTCTGTATAAAATTAAAGAGTTGTGATAATAGATGTATTCATATGAATTTTTTATAATCCTTTTAACCATTCTCGAAAAACTTTGAAATGTACGCTTTATTAAGGTTTTCACAACGATTTTTATGATTTAAAAATGATTTTTGTGCTCTTTTGAGGGTAAAAAAGACTTACTTAAATTTACAATATGAATTAAGCCATCATATCCTGCAAATACTCGCTCACAAAATGACTTAATTAAATTTAATTTTCCGCAATATTTCTATGATATCTTTATACTTTGTATTTTCTTTAATTGAAAAAAAAAGTTTTTTTCTTACCATGGGCCCAAAGTGCAGCAGAGCCATTCGCCCTCACGCCGGACTTTGGGCCCTTGAAACCACTTTGCGTCCACGGGCAAAGAACTTTTTTCGGCCCTCCGGGCCCAAAATTTTTTTTGCCCTAGGGCCCAAAATATTTTAGCTGGCCTAAAGTGTGCCCACCGGCGAAAAATTGCACTTTTAGCCCTCGGCAAGAAAAATAATTTACGAGATTCAGGCACAAAAGTAAAACAAGCGCGCCCTTTAGGCGCTAAATTTTTTACTCTCTGCCCTAGTGGCGTAATCTACTATTATCAGCAAAAGTAACGATCAGAAACAGATTTTGACTGAGAATTTATTTCAAAATAATAATAAATTTCTAGTTTAATTCACGGGAGACGCAGAATGATGTATAATATTACAAGCAATTAGAAATATTTACTGTTTACTTTTAGTATCTGCTTTTAAACATTAATTTTTGTGTAAAAAGTTGTTTAGCAACTCATTATTGTTTTTTAAAATCTGAAATTGGAAACGTATAATATCCTGTTATTTTAAATGGACAATATTAAAGAAGTAAACAATATATTTGTACAAGTAGAACAGAATTTTTTATCAATCATGAAGGTTTGCATTTGGAAGCAAAAAAAAATCTTTGATACAAACTCCTGTACGTATTTAAGGTAGTACTGTCTGTACCTTGATTCTAGTTTAGGTATTAACAAAACTTGACAAGCTAATATATTTTTACGTAAATATAAATGAATTAAGAATGGTAAAAATAAATTACAAAATTAAAACAGACTGATAGATTGCCAAAAAAAATCATATTTGAGCAGGATTCTAACCCTGGACCGCAAAAAGATTCGTGCGTCATATTCGCTCTAACCAACTGGACTAGGAACGCACTAGATATCCAACAATTATAAATGGCATATAATCATTGGAAACCTGCAGCGCTTAGGCTGTAGTCAGTCCATTACTATTTAGATTAAGAGATAATTGATTGTTTATAACGGGTTTATGCGTAAAATATCGTATAACAGCGTGTCAGTTATATACAAGTTAAAGACTGCTCTGCATATACTTACAGCAAAAGAAATAGATTGCAATCATCGCCTCATGGCACATTAGCTAGGTTGGTTTTGCTCCGCTTAGCTGTACCTTGCATGTGTATACATATAGCACATGCCTACTACTCTCTCTCGCACTTGCAGGCGCGCTTAAGCCACCAAACTGTATATACATTTCCCCTTAGCTCCTTCAGCTTCTTGTATATACCAACGTGCACATGTCTACTCCTCTCTCTCGCTCTCGCAGGCGCACACTTTTGGCTACGCCTTCTTTTACTACGTCATCACCGATCAACGAGATGTGCGCCTTGGTACCAGCGTTGGCCACAACCGAGCGCTCGAAGCGGCTAAAAGTCGGCACGCACCGTAGCATTGGCGTCAGCAATCTCTCTACTAATCTGTGGTTAGGACATGTATTTTTTGGAAAATCTTTTAAAACATCTTTCAACTCTCTCCATTTAGGATTACAAGTTATAGTTATGGATAAATCAGGTTTGAACGTAAGGTATAGACATACCTGATAGAAGATATGATAATATTTTTTCAGTGTCCAACAATTTATAGTTGGAATGACCAAGACGTTATACATACAGTCATTTTTTGAAAATTTCTGAAGTTAGGGGGTTGGCGTGCGGAGCACGCAGGGGGCAAGGCCCCACCAGCATATATATATATATATATATATATATATATGTGTACATATGAAATACAATCAATGTCTTGGTACTAAGAGTTACTTTTTTTCTACCCTTGTGCCATTTTGTTGTACATTTGTTATTATAATGTTGATCTTAAAATATGTAGAAGGGCGAAATCTAAGGTAAACCATATTATTAATTTATATGCATGATTTTATAACTAAGTTGTGGGTGCGTGTGTATTGTGGAATAAGTTATGAGGTGATGGAGACGAGCTAAGCGGGAGGTGAAGGAGAGGTGGAGAGGGAGCTGTGGTAAATCAAAGTAGTGCTGAGGCGAAGTGGGTAGGAGCGGGGTGGAGCTAAATTGGGTTGAAAATGACGTCAACATAAACAAATATTTACGTCATTTGAGGGAGAGCTGTGGGATCCAGGGGGGTGCTGAGGGTAGCCGGGGGAGAGGGAGGCTGAGTTCAACTTTGTTCATACAACTATATGATGTAAGAAGATGTATATATATATATATATATATACATATATATATATATATGCGAGTGCATACGAGCACTCTGTGTGTATGTTTACAACATATTTTCTCCAACTCCCCATACTTTTTGGTATAATCATTTTAAATTAGGAGCTTATCAGCTCGTCCGATCTGACGGTGTCTTACCGAGGGCCGGGAGGCCAGTAGCACTCCGACTATCCGGTTTTTTCCTGTTCTAGCATCAATTGGGGTAACACTATCTTCTGCGCCGTTTCCCTTGTGATTTTGCTTTGATAGATATCAAAGTGAGAGTGCTTTCTTATGCATTTTTGTGCGCTCTCTTTATTAGTAAAAGCTTTTTTTTGCGACGCATTGCCGTTTTAATGATACTAGTTATGTTAGACGGGCTTCGCGCGCCCTAATCATGTTAATTCTTACTTCGATTTACATTTACGAATATTTTTCTATTTGTTCATCGAATTTATATATATGTTAACTCAACAAGATAATTTTCTTGCGTTTTCTATCGTGTCAAAAGTAGAGAATTCCATTATGTTGTTCGTTAATACTCAGATTTTTTTTAGAAAAAGAGATGTAGTAAAAATTTTATGTTAAATATATGTTAAATTGACAATTTTCTACATTTATATACTACCATCAATATATTAAGGTTTTAGATTTTCCAATTTATATTTATACCCTACGGTGACAGCTAGATTAAATAGTAGAAACAAATTAAATCTTAGTCTAGATAATTTTTACGATGATGACAACTTTCTTATTTCATTCTCCGCTACAATTTAACGAATTTATTATTCAAAATCATCAACTTAAATAAGCCACTCGATCTGTTTGAATCAAGAAAAATTATGTAATGAATAGTTTTTATTTTAAAGTGATAATATTTTTAAATCATAATCACTATTAAATTATTTGTTAAAATTTCATTTTCAAATTTACCCACTCGTTACAAGTCTTGACCAATCACAGAGCGAATAAGAAGGCTTCAGTCACGTGACAATCAATCTGTTAAGATTAAAAATTTTTTTTTTTAATTTCATTTTACAATTTATCCGCTTGTTACAAGTCTTGGCCAATCACAGAACGAATAAGAAGGCTTTATTCACGTGACAATCAATCTTTTATGATAGGATTGGCGTTTTATGAGAAAATTTGCAAATAAACGTGTTTTTCGCAAAAAAACTGAACATTTCAATGGTTTTGAATATTTTCTTATAATCAGCGTGGTCGAAAACACATACTACTAAACTTTTAGCTGACAACATTTAGGGAGGCTCGCGGCCGTCGTTGACTGGTCTACTGTCATCTTTTGCTGAGTTTTATGTAAACAAATTATTTTGTGCAAACGTGAAGGTTATATTTACTTACTGACGGCAGATGTTGAGCCACAGACCCACTATTACGCAACCTTAAAATTTGTAGGCCCAGTTCCCGTGCAGTAAAAAGATTAGCGTCACTGCCACTCTACATATGGGAGCTGAAGAGAGATCTAAGATTTTAGACTTAGATCTCTCCCTTGCTCTCACGTACTAAAGTGCAGCAACGTTCCCGTGACGTGCTGCATGTGAACAGGGCATACTTTGCTTTGCTGCGGCCGAAAGCTGTAGATGCTTTGATTGGCTTAAATTTTGCTGCTGCTTCGCCGTGCCACGGTATTCCTGCCTTATGTAATCACAGCCTAGTTTTCGGACTCTGATATAAATGTTATTCAGTAAGTGGTCTAGCTTAAGATAACTGCCCATGACGAGAGCATTACTTTGGATTATTTATGGAAATTGAACATCAGTTTTTAATACCCTATTGACCACACACTCATTCTCTAATCCCTAGGAATGCTTCTTGCAAAAAAATTTATACAACTTTATTTTTTGAATGATTATTGTAATTAAGCAGCAGGCATGGACTAGAAAGGTGTGAAGAAATATTTACTTGGCTCAAGTTATTTTCTTTCCAGTACAATACTAATTACAAATCAATACCAAGAGGATCTTGATTGATTCATTTAATTCCTATGTTCATTACGTTGCAAAAATTTGTTTGTAGTATATCCGGGACCTATAAGCCCTTTAAGAGAAAAATTATATAGGTCCTTTCTACTTACGACCAAACTAATTTTTTCCCTAGCTGTTTATGACAATAATAACGAAAATTTAAACCGTTATACATATAACGTACACACACTAAATTCTTCCGTCTCATATAGCCGTATCATTGTCTGCCTTGATAGCCATTTTATAGACAATAATTGCATCCATGACAATGATTTAATTTTTTCTATAATTGGTTAAGCATTAGAAAACAGGCTCTGTAGTTTTCTTACTTTTATTTACTCATTATGTAGAATTTTTTTCTATTTACAATGCTAACTTGTACTATTTATAATTTTACTTATATTACATTTCGCGACGTCCCACTCTTAGCACTCGGCACTTTAGGCAAAAAAGGATAGGCATGAGGTGATATGAGCATGGGACTGCTTTCGCAAGGACTTGATCTGTGAATGAAAAATACACTCAACAAGAACTTGTATTGGTTAAGCCTGGTGTATTAACTTGACTCACACCTGGTGTCTATAAATGTACTGGCACCTCAATTCCTGTTAGTCTCCTGCTTACGTAGTCAAATCGACGAAGAAGAAGTTAATCATCCATATTGTTCAGAGTAAAGTTAAGTGACGAGATATAAACAGTTTTTGATCCATGTAGTGATCGTACTAACTGTTGCATAACTTCGTCGATCGACGAATCTGCAACCCTAACAATGGGCCAGCATTATAAGGATCGTATATATATACACGCTAGTTAGGATAAGCTCTTTTTCTTGCTCTGATCACCAACCTTAAATTTTTTTTTACTCAAATAGTTATTTAATGAATTATTCATCATAATTTAATTTTATATATTCGAAATCAGGTAGAAATTTCCTTTTTTTCGTACACTTAACACAAATTCCTGGTACCATATTGTATTTAATTGTGTAATGATATATCTATCGAATGCGATGTTTCTGTAAGTAAATTTTCTATGAAGCATTATAATAAGTATATTTATTTTCCTTGAATTTTGTTATGGAGAAGACGTAACAACTTTATGAATTATTGTTTAACACGGAAAAATTAAAAAAGTCTTCAATTTTCTACTTTGATGAGAATCATGACTCGGGAAGAAATATTTGTATATCAATAGTTTTCCTGGCATCGGGCAAACTATCAAATGATCCCATTAAAAAGTCTTTATAATGATAGTTGAGTTAATAAAAAATTGATTAAATATAAATCAAAAGTATAAGAGCTTCTATTTAATTATATTAAGATTGCTGCATAGATCGACGGCATTACTTATATTTTTTTTAACTTAGGACATCAACTATCAGCATGTGAAAAAAATTTACCACAGCTGGTAGTCCGACAAACCTTATATTAATTAGTTTACCGTCAAAAGTTTTTTGCAATAAAGTTTATCTGCACTTATTCTACGTAGTGTCAAAGAGAAAGAGCAAAAATAGTGTGGATGACAATGGACTAAAAAAAAAATACATATCTTAGTCACAACGATTGAACATCCAAGAATAAAGTTAAAAGTCGTCAAATAATGGAGGTCTAATTCCAATTAAATACACATTTTTTTGTTATTGACCCATTATGTGTTGCGTGTTATCTATTGCGTTTACTGATACGCGTAGATATTTTAACTCCTATCTGATTTCCAATACTATAATTATCAAATTGCTAAATAAGGTCCACTAAAGATTCACTTAGTAATACAATTTTCGCAAACCAACATATAATACGTTGTGTAACCAGTTAGCTATCGTTGCATATTCCCTATGCTGGCGCTGTGAGAGCTGAAGTAAGCAATATGCAACCTTATCACGCGAGTTGCACGGACTATTTTTTGTCGGGATTTCAAAAAATATGAAATTTTTTTAATGGAATCCCTAGAACAAAGCATTTGCCAGGCATGATGCTGGTAGCAGTAAAAATAGAGAATCAGGTCTGTTCCAGAAAAAGAGGGGTCCATGAGAGGGGCTTGTATCCACCCCTCTGTATGATACAGAAAAGTTAAAACATTTGATCAATAAAGAAAAACATAGAAATCTTACAAATCTTGAAAAAAAAAAATTGAGGCTGACGTTAAATTTTTGATTATTTACTCACACTAACGTAACCTTAAGAATGTTTTAAACTTTTTATCTCTGTAATTTAATTTACTCTACAATATAAATTATCATTGCCGTCTATTACAGAATACAGTTAGAGGCTCGTTTAATGTGAATAGGGAAAATTTGAATCGCAAGAAAAAGTCTTCTAATAATACCATTATTAGAATAATTAGTTTAGTTCTGTTAAAAAAACCACAATATCAGTTTTTTATAAAAACGTTACTGGGCGTACGTTTTTTTTAAGAAAACACTGTAAAGAGTGCATTATATGTGTAACTGATGCTTCTCGAATACCATGCGCAATACGACATGATACGCACAAAAAGCGGTGGGATAAGTGTCATATTATGTGCACGTGCTATGAAAAAATCGGTGGCTTCATGATTATAGCAGATGTTAAGTTAAGTGTTATATATATGACGTTACTAATAATTTACTTATAACGAGATCAAATTAAAATAAGATTCTTCGATGTATACACTTAAAGAACCAAAAGTTATTTAAATTACCAAGTTTTAGAATAATGCATATTGTTTGACGATTTGTTAAAGTATTTAATGCGCAATAGTTAATCTTGCAATTCATAGGTTGTATCATTGAAATTCTGAAATTAAGAGTATTATGCAAATAAACCAAAGTGGAACAAATTGAATGTGATGTAGTTGCAATAAGTTAGCTACTAAGTATTTTTTAGGGTAGGAGATACTTCTACTTAATGCAGCCTAATAAAAGTAGAAATTCCAAATAAATAAAACATGCTTAATAGGCTACTTTTTTTGATAAAAAATAGCGTGTTTCTCTTAACTTTAAAATTTCAATAAAAATTATCATAATTATAATTTTCTAAATTGACTGGTACCTGATGGTAGTAGTACCGTTCCTACGCAAGCTATTCCAGCTATGACCATACACATACATAGTGGCCATCTGCGTCCCCAACGATCCATGACAAAGCAGCATGCTATATAACTAGGTATCTCAGCAAGAGATGAAAATAGGAAACTTAGGTGTTCATCATTACCAAGAGCTGGTCCATAATAAGACAATCCTACGTATACCATATTATTTGCAAACCTAAAAAAATGTAGTTTCACAGTGACTGAATACATGAGAAATAAATAGGATGATGGCTTAAATTGTTGCATAATTATTTTGCGTTATAAAACAATCGTTTAAAAGTCTAGCAGTCCTTCAAGGATAAATTGTAACCATATGTATTACAATAGTTTGTAAACTAGAAATGTTAATAATGTTTTATTGCATGATCTTTCAGCATTTTATTGTAATATGAATATTTCTCATTTAACTCATATAAGGATTTACTCACACTATTTTATAATTACCGAGCCTAATTTTTTGAATCGGAAAAACTAGCATCGTCAATATTATCTAAAAAGTAAATATTGTTACAGACTTAGTTGTATTATTATACACCTGTCGCTAACTTTATGAATAAAAGACATGCAACGTTGGCTAGAATCTGCTTTTTTAGCGCCTTGACATCATGCAATTATTAAAAAATATCACAGGAAAATATTTTAGAAGTCTATACGCCACGTATCTTGGTTAAAAAAGGTATTGCCAAAATATATTTTACTGCTTATCTCAGAAGTTTTTTACAATCAAAAATAGAACAGTTAGTCAATTTTGCTAAAATAAAAAATGAACTATTATATAATTAATCCGGAAGAATGCCACTTAAAGGATAAATTCCAGACTAATAATATCATTAATTACATGTAAAGACTAGCTTATCAACAATATTTATTGATTGAATAAGAAGACAAAAACTTTGGAGCAAAAGCCTGGTTTTTTTTTGTAAATAATTACAATTTAAGAGTAGCTTTAATTTTAAAGTCATCAAGGAAGTGACCTATTAGGTGTTCTTTATGAAGGGGCCCAGTGAAAACATAAAATTTCTTTTTTTATGCTAAGATTACCGTATGTTAACCTCTTTGATAGAACTTATTGGTTACAGTAAATATAAGTCTTCGAGCAAACTTGTATTGTAAATTCAGCATTTTTCATTCAAAAGAATTTGTTATACTGTATATTGTTTCATTTTTCCTTGCATGTAAGCTCTTGTTTTTTTTCTTTCAAAGAGAAATTGACACTTCATTATTTTATTTATATCATTCATGAGTACAGACACCTTAACTTAATTTATCTACTTCAGGGGAGTGTGCACGCCAAATTAAGCAGACTACAACAATCTGTACTTCTTTTCTGCACAAGTGGCTAGGTGTCATATCAACTTACAATCAAAATGTACCGATATGTAGGAGCAGAATTCTCACAGAAAGTATACATTTTCGTAAACAACATTTTAATGAATCCGTAATATTGTAGTACTGTACTGTTAATAAGTTCATATTTACTGGAAATTGGAAGTGTTACTTTTCTACATGAGTATAAGTGCTCTTATTTATCACTAGTTTTCTTTGGACAATTATAAGCTCACACGAACTTCGCGCAGTAGCTCATAGCAACGTTTTTTGTTCTTGCGTCAGACAGTGGGAATTTTTGCCTATTTTAGTTCAATTTTAAATTCCCTGATGATCGGATCAAGGTAGAACGTTGATTTCTTTTTAGGCGTATAGGTATGATAATGTCAAATGCGAAAAACATTTTAATAAATGTAAACTATTACTTGTAAACCTTAAAAAATTAATTAGAGCACTAATTTCTTGCAAGTATACTGTGACGATGGCATGGCTATGGTTCTGTCTGCTGTTTCCTAGCCAGGGGAGCTCTTAGACGGAATGATGGACACAGCGAGGGTGATTCTAGAGAAGCAAGAGAGATTTAACCCGACGCTTAAGTAAAGCAGACTTATTTGCTCTGGTTCGTGACTTACCCTAAGCTCTTTGTTCAGTCCTTATTTAAATAAAGAACTATCTAGCATACTTACTGGGCACTCATTTTCCGATTCTTATACCAAGCGTAATCGTACGCAACAGTAATTTTAGTATCGAAAGTGGAATTGGTCGTGAAAGATTTTGTTTATTTTCTTTGTTTTCTTTGAAAGCGCACATAGCGCAGCGTCGTTCATCGGAGAGTGAGTGCGTATAAAAGTAAAATCATAATAGGTGTGCCACTTTGAATAGAAGGACTAGAAAAGTAACTGTGTGTTGGAAGACAATGATAGTGGAAATAAGTACAATATAAGACAAGCTAGGGACCACGTGGAAGCTAGTCATTGAGGTAACTGTAGTATAGCCAGAGTTGCAGCTTTTGCACCAGCTCTCGAGAGCGAAGAAATTGGAAAGAACTTTTCAAAAACCCCGATACAACTAAGCCAGGGACTAGGGCCAAAGAAAAAAATGCGGATCAGCGCACTTATACTTAAGATTTTAACTGCAGCAAGCTAAAAATATATTGTTACATTCTCCCCGTACCGCGGGGATACATCAAGAATTGGCTCTGATGGACTAGGTCGAAAACTACCCATTTATTTATCTTGCATAAAAAACTCAATAATACATAAGCATATTGTGTATATTTATAAGCTGGCAGGATAAGATAATTTGTTAAAACCATAGTTATAAATATAACAACCAAAGCACGCCTTAACTACGCTAAGAGCAAAGAATCCCTCATTTTAAAATCATTTGATATAATGTTAATACGTCAAACATTTAAAATGATTATAGTTGAAAAATCCCGCTGATCATAAAAACAAGACTGGACAAGGTAATAAAAGGGGTAAGCCAGCGATAGGTAACCCTTACTCTACGACAAAAGGTAAATTAATAATGTGGGACAAAGCGCTGACCTGAACGCTGAAATATTTATAAACAAGGGACAGGTACTCCTTCCACGGAAGTCAAAAAACCAGAGGCCCTGCAGCACTCAAAAGTGAATATAATGACGAGATAACAGACACACTTAAACAACTCCTTGACCCTGATAACAAAAGACCGATAAGGATGTTTTTAGACGATAAACACTCGAAGAAGAGAAGGATATATAAGCTGATATAACAAGCACACTATCAAGTAAGCACATAAAAAGTCTTTAGTTGTTAATAAACAGGGCCACTGCACGAACAACGTTAGAAACTACTCAACATGTGAAGCAAGACTTGGCAGTCAGGTTACCAACTATACAAGATGGACCAAAAAAAAGGACTACAATAGAACGCATGGTATCAACAGCCATAACCTATAAGCGGTAGCCATAACGCAATGCAGAGATAGGCTACGAGAGATACCAGCTAGTGCATCCGGTAAAAAGGTCAGATTCGACGAGACAAAAATAGCAGGAAAAGGAAGCAACAGGAACTTAAACTGTGAAAAAACAGACGAGGACGGATACTTAAGGATACTGCAGGCAATAAACACTTAAGACCAACAGCTCCACTATGCTTCCGATCTTAAAAGGCAGTAACCAAGGCAGAAATTATGATGTAACCTGTCAATACAATGCATACAACACAGATCGCTCCCGCTTCCTAAATGCGTGGTTGTCTGCGAGACCACAGCAGAACTTACTCACATCACTCAGCCATTTGTCAGAAATAATTCCTCTGTCGAAGGAAAATACGATGAGACTACCACTTTAAAAAAAAATTGTAAGCACACTGTGCCATATTATAACTGCGCCGTAACTGCGAATAATTCTTCCTGGGCACCATAGTTTATATATGGCGGAGACAAGCAGCATCCTTATTTGCCACATGCATAACACAGCACGGCACAATAGAAGACATTCTACATAAGCTGGCAGACACATTTAAAGGTTTGAAGCAAGCAGCCACACTGATAAAACACTTTAAAGAGTATTCGGTAGTACGAATATAAAAGCGTTGAAAGCTATACATAAATAGTCAAATAATGACATAATAGAGTAATCATAACGAACGATTTCAACGCAGAGTTGATAAGAAAGGGAAAACAAATAAATTAAAGAAATGTTGAAAATGAAAACACTATAACAGCTAATAAATGGTCTACGTCACTCGTTTGATTGTAAGGTACTAAGCTTTAACATTAGAAAGCAACGAGTGGTCTCTGTAACAGCGCAGTAAATAGAAAACGATCACAGACTTTGTTATCTGGTTCATCCAAGAAACAGGGCACACGTACGACTTGCAGAAAGCGCGCTGCTCGTTGAAAGTGACAAGTTGAAATATTTTCTTGCAATCAAAACCATAGGATAGAATAACCGTCTAGAAAGTACCGCAATATGCCTACACTGTAACAGGAATGGTACACACCAGATGAAACATACAACAGAAGCAATAGTAGACCAAATAAAAGCTACAGAAGAAATCAGAAATACAGCTGAGATTACAGGTGGACCAACAACCATAACAAAACGCACATAGGCATTAAATAAAAACAACGGTTATTCAAAAATCTATGGAATCAACAGTCACTGTAGTTACCTTGTAAATAACACTAACGACTATAATAATCAACAGAAATACAACCAAGATAAAAACCTGCCGAATAAATGTGGCTGGCCTAACAATAGAGTATACGACTTTCGTGCTTAGCATTTAAACTTCCAAGACGCTTGTCGTGCTCCCCAAGCATCATGCGAGTTCCAGAAGTAGATAAGGAGGCATAAGAAACTCTCCAAAGAGAGAATGAAACAGCTGAAGGAGACTAGCAGCAATCAGCAGGGTCATATATTGCAAGCATCGCAGGAACATTTGGCGAGACACAGGACATCAAAGTGCCGAAAAAAAAGAGTGAAGAAAAAATGTCGCTGCAAACAGACCCCTCGAGGAATTTTCAAGATAGCTGCAAATAAACATCATAAAAATCTTATTAATTAACAGACTCCTACTATTAACCAATAGTTAAAAAGGAAACACTCAATAAAGAAAAAAATGGGCCGATCCAGATGATAAAAGTTATCAAATCACGGGTAGGACATACGACATTCTCAGTATTCCTAGAGAGACCTACACACTACACGCTGTCTCTAACGACTTTCAGAGTTAAGTAGTGGGATTGATTGGATGGGACATAAAAAGACATATGACGGCCATGTATGCGCCAAAAATAATGAGTTAGTTTTTAATGGCATCGAGTTACCTCTGCTAGAGCTGGAGGCTTTTAAAATCCACGCAACATCGAGACAAATATTTGTTGCCGGTGAGGAAGAAACGTATAAAAATACATTAGTTGGATAAATACTGCTGCAATAATTAAAATGAGGGCATCATATTTGGCAATTTCATAGAAAAAAAACAACAACGACAAAGTTCATGTCAGATACATTAAATATGCTGACGCAACAATCAAAAAATCCATGCCTTACGTAGAATTTTTATAATATGATATGATTGACGGGGCAAAATTAGAACGTGTATACCATTTAGACGAACATTATCGAACTTTGCTTAAGAACGCAAAGAATAATTTATCGCTATAAGAGAATAATATAGATAATGACAACAATTCAAACAGAAGTAAGCAGTCAGAATATAATAAAATAAAGATCAAGTCACGAACAGGTCAATTATCATCAACCTAATACAAAAACAGATAAGAAGAAAAGCGTACTAAAGGAGCACAAAGAAGAAGAGAATGAAGAGAAAAAGCATATAAAGACCGAGCCCCACCTACACCGGATACTTTTCCGCATCTGGATCCAACACCATTAGACTCCCTAAATTCGCCGAATTCGAGCAACGAGGGCACCGGTGAAAATGAGCTGGGATAAAATAATACTATGCTCGAGTAGAGAAGCGACTTAAAGCATGCAAAGCCGAAAGAGATTATAAGCCTGGAAACACTTGATAGATTCAGAGTATGCAGGACTCGTACACTACAGAACAGGCTGCCATGGCTACTACAAGATGATTTGCAGCTGGAACCATTTCAAACGATGCACCGAATAAAAAATCATCAATTGCGCTACCTAAATAACAAAGTTTATACTACGATAAGAGACAACTTACACTATACAGAGCTAATTGACGCTTTTTACGAGAGAGGGTACATGATCCCAGAATTTTACATGACGGGGAAAAAAAGTATGTTACTACATTCAGACGAACATTAAAAAGCGTCAGTCATAAAAATGTATGTGAAATCGCACGTATACGAGACTGTCCTAAAATAATTATTAGGAAGTGCAGCCAATCATTTAAAAATCTTATGATAATTTATAAACTAGAGTCTGTAGAAGTCACATGTGACTCAAAAATCCTTGAACACAGTGGACATACTTCGTGGATCATTTTAAATAAATGTTTAACGGCCTTAATGTCACGGCAACTCTGTACATAAGAACGCTAGTCCTGCCATTCGTGCACTAGAGGTACGAAGTAATAGGGCATAGAGGACTTAATACAACAATTAGATAGAGTAAAAATTAATTCTCACTGGCAAAGAAAGAGGCATGACGTCGGACAGTTCATACTTGGCTGTCCTTGGTCTAACTCAAAAAAGATTGTAGGCTTAAAGACAAAACAATGCTGATTACTGACACACTAAATAGACAGTTCAATAAAATATCTATTAATTTTTACAGACTAGTAAATTAGCCTTGTGCAGGCTACAACACGCACATACCTACTTTACAAGACTGGCTAACGAAATATATAGTCTTGGCACCAGTATAGAGAGCAACGGCAAAGAAGATAGTACGGGCACTAACTGACCAATGCAAAGCATATTTCGGTGCACCAGAGAAATTATTATTGCACCGCGGAACCTATTTTATCAACAAAACCATGAGAAATTTTGAAAGAGTATTTACAATTCTCAAAATAAGGAGTACCGCCTACCACCACCAAAGGTAATAGCGCAATAGAGCTCATGCATTATGTCTTAGCAGAATATTTAAAGTCATACCTCAATACAACAAGAAACTAGGATGAGCTATCATGACTGTTTATGCTTGCATACAATACCTTAAAACATGAGAGCAAAGGGTACTTGCCATACAAACTCGTATTCGGCCAGCGCGCAAAGCTTTCATCAAGTTTGAAACAGATAAAGAGCTGACCTACCTACGAGAAACTATTGACACAAATAACAGAAACACTCACGCAGCTAAGGACGCTAACATGAAGGACCAATGTGCTAATAATTATACATTTGTGTTATAATTTACGGTGTTTGTGTCTATATTATTCAGATTGTAGCACTCTTAGTCTCTTAACATAATCTTAATATTCAAATGTTCTAGCAAAAATCGATTTTTTCCGTTCAAACGTTGCATATCTTAAACACAAAAATAGATAAAAACATAATTATAAATAGTACTACTGTAACAGCTGGAAGTTATTCCTTATGAATACTATAGGCACCAACACCGGAAATAAAAATATTACTTTGTATTCTGGGTTTAAAGTATGTATTTTGTTGAATTGGAAAAACCTTTTACATTTTAGGGAAAAAAATTGATGTTATCACTATTTTGTTAATATATAATGTAATACGTTACTTTTATGAATATTCTTCTATGTTAAGCATCATCTTACCTGTACTCTCCGAAAAAAATTATTGTTCTATGTTGATCCGTTCTCGAGGTATCTAATTTGGAAAAAAAGCAAAAATTTCCGCTGTGCGTCAGACAGCTCTCGCAGCTTGCTACTGCGGCCATTAGTCCACCTCGTACTGTCACAGCAGCAGGTGGTCTTGAGTCACTATCTTGCTTACAAACTACACAATGTTAGTTAGTTACTTTCATAATTTTATGATAACTTTTTTTTCCTTTCACTTATTGTTTAGTAAATTTTTTCTTGCACTATAAATAATTATTTGTTGATTGCTAAGTTTTCTCTAATACATATGTTTTCTTGTGACATAAATTATTCTAGTGTAGCAAGTGATTTCTTATTTCACGTTCCGTTCTTACCAAGATGACTTTGTCCTCTCCTCTTTCCGATCCAGAGTATGTTCATTATTATACAGTCCACTAAAGCCAACTTTCTCCGAGCCAAATCTGAGAGGGGAGAGATAGTTAGCCTGACATCTTTACTTTTGCACGTGGCGCTTGTTTAAAGTTGGTCATCTTGGCTTCTTCTTCCGTCTATTCCATAGAGTCACGAGGCAGATTCAGAAAAGATTCCAGCGCTTTGTCTGTAAAGGTATAGGTAAATAACTGCCTAATAATCAGAGCTCGTGTTGGCCAGCTCCACTCCCTTTGACAGAAGCTAATTTTAATCAAGGTATTGCTTTCCTATCTTTACCTTCTATCTATTTCCCTTGCTGTTCTGGCAACTTTTCTTCCCAGAAAAATTTCCATGATGTGTTTAGGGAAGTAGTGTAGAGAAAGCAGGAGATCTCTAACATTACAGAGTATCAATATCTTAGAATCCATCTTAAAGGTGAGGCTTGCAATATGGTAAAGAGCATCCCCCTTTCTAATAAAAATTACAAACAGGCTTTAGATACCCAAATACAATATAATGACAATAAATGTCATCTTATGATTACTCATTCTACTACAGTCAGAGCTGTCAAGTTATGAAGAGAATGAGATTAAGTGTATACTTAAAGAAATACCTACGCTATCACACTCTACTGTCTCGTTGAATCAAAATATAGAGGTTGTAGACTAATTTTTTTCTCAAGTAGTTAGTAAATTCGATCTCCATGCGAACAGAGATTGGCGAAGGTATTATGGAGTGGCAGTAATCCTCCTACTACGTTATAATCACACTTAGTTTTTTTAACAGAAAGTATAACATTTTATTCCTTTTATAGAATGTTTATAATAAATTGTGGTATAGTACCTGGCCAAAAAAATAAATTCATTCAAACATTACACCTGTCGGTTGCTGATAACTTATGTAAGTTTTCCCGCCAAGCATAGCGATTAAAGTCATGTGACTCTTTGAAGTTGCAGTCTTAGTATATTTCATGGCAATTTTTTTAAAAGCATCATCTATGTAACACATGTTATAGGCCGCATAAAAACAAAAACTTCCCTCCTGGGACTAGGTTTTATTTCTGCCAACAACAGCATGATACTGTTAGGCATACAGGTGATGAGCCCCCAATTGCAAATAAAAGTTGTCTTTCTGATTCAGTGAATAAAAAACTTGGAGGAGAATAATTTTCAGTCTCCTGATAATAGATACATTGCAGTAAAGTAGAGTTATTTATTTCTATGTTAACATTGTATGTACGTAGATTTAGGTAAGTTTAAGAATTACATTAGCTCCGATGAGCTGCCTTGGATTACTCCTTATGTACCAAGCTTTTCCTTAAGCTTTAGTTTTACTTGCTCTTTGAAATAAATCCTACTTGTAAGACGTTTGACTTACTCATTGAAATAAATTCCTTTTATAAGCCATGTTGGCCGCGTTTCGTAAGCTAATCTATCCCTTTAGCCTTTGCATAACTTGCTCCTTTCAAGCCAAGTCACTCTCGTAAGATCCTTTGTCTGACTTTTTGGGCTTATTTGCTTTAACAAGCTCAGTTAGCTTGCTTGTCATAAGCTTAACTTTTCGTTGAGCAATCATTTAATTTTTCGATTCGATCATAATTTGATTTTTAAGTTATTAGGATGCAGGATCAAACTGCTCAACTAAGGGCAGTCCTAAAAACTTACAGAAACTAAATAACTAGCCGTTACAAAGAAGAGAACACTTATGACCTGTTTCGTCATTATTATAGTAGATGGCACAGTGTACTTTTTTCAAATTATGATGTTTAAGTCTAAACATATAATCAATCAAAATTGGTCACAGTAAACTAAGATTCTGTTAAGTCATCCCACAAACATAACTTTTATGTGCGCCTGTAATCATGCATTTGAATGATATACTTGGTAATTTATATTTATTAGTATTCTTCACACTTGATTATTTGCACAGCCGGGCAGGTGAACTCTTTTAGAGCTGATTGAACCCGTATCGCTTATTTAAAAAGTTAAGTTCTTTAATGTTTTAATTGGGATAATTGTCATTATTATTGAAATTATGTCAGCCACTTAGACCAGGGGATCCAGGCTTTATAAGTACATAATTTTCTTCTGATCGGTGAGGTTGACACAACTCTTCCAACACATCATTGAGAATTTTTACATACCTGCAATCATGTGTTTTAATGATACGAATTCTTATTTAATTTATAAGCATTCTGTAAACTTGATCATTTGCACATAGATACGCAAATGTGACTTTTGTCGATGATACTTATTGGGTATGCGACTTTTAATCCTTCAGCTTGCATGTATAATATAAAACAACATCCAATAAATTAAAAAGATTTTTTTGTAAGAAACATCTGCTGCTATTACCAATGATTTTTGATTTATCCTACAATATATTTTCTATTAACTACGTTTTGCAATGTCATAAATATTACAAGAATCTAAACGAAAAAAAATCCAAGCAATTATTCACTAAGCGATAAAATTCATCGTCAATGTTGAAAATTATTTAGAATAGGCATTAAATGTTTCGAGGCAAGTACGATTTAGTTAAAGGTCGGTGGGAAACCAACGATTTTCATTTATGGGTGTATTGTTGAACCCTAAGTACCTGCACCGCCTTTTTGAATTTACTGTGTATATGGGTAAGTGTCTTTAAATACATATATATTTTCTTCTTATTGTAATAATTTGTAATCAACAGTGTATTTCATAATGGGGTTGGCTGTCACAGAATCTTGATCAACTTGCAGAGAAGAAAAAAAATCTCATTATTTGATTGAACCTTGGGGCTCTACGGTACCAGGCTTTGGAATATGCTCTCAAAAAAACAGTTGCACCATCATTTTAAGATTAATTTACTGGATTCAAAGTAAAAATATAGACCTTATTGTAAATCTCCACTTTCTATCTCCAAATTTTTTACTATTTAAAAACATTTAATCATTAAGGAAAAAAGATCTGTCGTGGCGCTGATAAATTACATCTGTTGTTCAGAACTTAATTATAATTAATAATTATAAGCTAATAATTTTTCATTTTTAAATTGTAAAGAAAAGTTTATTTTATTTAAAATCATATAAAGCTCTCTCCTAATGCATTCAAGCATAAATTTATCAAAAGATAGATTCAAAAGCCAACAGTTTGATGGTGAGTTTCTTAAAAAAAAGTTTTATTAGATTAAAGAGTAGAAACAGTTAGAGTAGAACGTTTGCACGTCGAAAAGTACTAGTTGTAGATTTATTACAATGTAAACTTTCTAAAAATCTATGACTAGATGCCTGTAGTGTATGCCAGGATTCAAATTTTATTCTTATGATAACAACATTTTGAAAATTGATTCGATATAGTTGAATTTGCTCTTTCCGCGATATTGCATTTTCACTGTTTTACTTACGGAACGTAGAAAACATTTCATACCTAACTCTCGTTTGATCATTATTTTGTCCTTTGACTTATGGCAGCTAATCTTTAAAAAATTTGTTTGAACTTTTTTTTTAAGTATTTTGGTTCGAAACGTATAAAAATTAGGTAGTCCAGGTTCTAACTTTGCTCTAAAATAATTTTTTTTAAAGCCTATACATACCGGGAAAAAATTTTGTCTTGGCGCTGACTAATTGACAGCTGTGGTAAAAAAGTATGCAGCGCCAAGATTTAACTTTTTCCTGTTGTATAAAGACTTTTAAAAAATCATTATTTTGGAGCATGATTGCAACATAGACAACTTTTTACTCCATACGTTTCTTACAACTGATTGACAGCTGCAGTAAAAAAATTGTCAATGCCAAGATTTAACGATTTTCCTGGTATGAGATTGCTTTTGGTGAAAAATTTTTTCAAGCATAATTGCAATTTAGACATTTTCTTATCCTCCATGTTTTTCCTAAAAAGCTTGCAAAAAAATTTGAAACATTTCGTGAAGAAGAAACTGCCGTCGGTCGAAACAGAAATCATCAAACTAGAATAAGGTTTAACATTTCTTCTTAGCTTTTCAGAGAACAACAATATGACATTGAAATATGTTAAGATGCGAATGCAAAAACAAAAAATGTATTTGCAAAATATTGTCAGTGGAACCTAATTTAAATCCTTGTACTGACCATGGATGTCAAGAAATGTGAATTCTATATTGTTTGAATCCATAGCTAGTAATTCTTAAAACATACTTTAGACTTTTATTTTCATTACTGAAAGATTGAATTTAGCTGTATTAAGAAACTTACAGAATCAAAAAGCATAACCAGTTGTGCAAACTTTATAAGGTTTGATGTACAGCTTAAGATACAGTTTCTTATTTATAGATTCATGGGCATGGTTTAGGTACTCGTACTACATATCTCCAGGCATGAAAACTTCGACTAAGTCAACTAGAAGATCTTCATTGATATTGTAGGCTGCATGTATTGTAGTGCTTTCCTTGATTGCTAGATGACTGCTAAGAGATAACACGTTGAAGAGTAGATTACGAAATCGTACTTAAATGAATTGATATAACTATTGTTCATGGTTCCAGTCAAAAAGGATGTACAAAAATTTACACGAACCTTTTTATTCAGCCAGCTTCCGGCTCTTTATAATCTTTGATAACATTATTGGCTGCATTTTTTATTAAGCACTAAAGTTAATTGCTAGGTAAAGAGAAGGTGGCAGATGCTTGTACTGCATCACTGCAGTTGAATTAGAGTGGACAAAGCGAGTAGATATGTTTACTACTGTATTTTTTTATCTTCTTAATATTAAGAAGTAGCTAAATTGTTGATAGAGCCTGGATGTGTAATGATAACTTTATTACCTATTGAGCAAGGATGACACTTATACTTTAAAAAGTCAATGGGAACAAGAATAAGTAGGTATTGTCAAGCTCAAATCTTAAAGAACTCTTAATGACATCACATGTTGGATGTTTCACGATAAATTTCTGAATCAGAGCTATGATGAGGAAAATACACTTTGACGGGCTTCTGATATACTCAACTGCTCCAGCCTTTGGATTGTCCTTGCTACAAAATGTTTGGATTATAATTTTTAAGATCTAAATTTTATCAGTAGATCTTAAACAACATCAAATACTTTTTTGTCAAGTCTAATTTCCCTGCAATAAATTTCCAGAACAATTACCTTAATCGCACAGGCCCGTCGATTTGAATTCAAAAGATTCCCAATTTTGTCAACCATGTGATACTTATATGAATGAGCTTAAAAAAAAAAATTAAACATTAAATATAATATATTTGCATAAAATAAGCATTAAAAATGATAGACGGGAACTTATATGTGCATATGGGAAACTAAGCTGTTAGGCTAGCTATCTCTGATTAGTTAGGCGAGCTTAGCTAACGCTGCACATCAGCTTTGAATAGTAGCAATTATCAAGTCATTTCTGCAATCGAAGCAATAAATAGTTTTACTGATATTTTTACACTTTTTTTATAACGGTAAACATCACGAAAATGTCATAGCAGTAGCCTACAACAATACCTATATGATGCTACATGGATGATGCTTAAGACGCTGATTCTGCGTGCACTTAAATATAATTCGACGACTACACTAATAAAATAAAATCAAACACTTTATTATAAAAAATGTACTAATACTGCATGTACATCACTGCGTATATCTGCAGTGCAAACAGCTGCAAGATAGGCTTGCCGTGCGTGTTGTCAGATAATTTATACATACATACATATATATGGAACCATACCATGCCTTAAATCTCATATCTATAGATTGACTGAAAGAAATGATCATTAGGCACTATACGTTTCAAACTTTTAAAAAATTTACGAAATAACTTTGAACAAAAATGCTTGTAACTTGTTGTAAAGATGTCACACTAGGGCACCTAATTTTTTTTGCCAGGTCTGATAATATTTTAAGAGTCCTATCAAAATTTTACCTCGTGGCTGCCATTCTACAAAAGGGTGTCGAAATAACTAAAATCTACCTTATTTATAAGTATTTTATGCAATTCTGAGTTAAGGGCTCTTTATCTATCAACTTTAAGATAATTTCTAAAGTTTCATTAGATATCGTTTGGTAGTAGAGGAGAAAAGTTGGGAACGGAGGAGTAGCTTTTTTTAAGTTAACTGGCTCCCGCCCACGTTCTTTTACGTTGCTCTTGCAAGATCTTTTACTTGCTCGCTGAGTTAAGTTGCTCTTGTAGGACTTTTGACCTTTTCTCTGTGCAAAGCTTCTCTTATGAGCACTTTGCTTGCTCTTTAAAATAAGCTGCTTTTTGTAATCCCCCAACATCTTGCTCTAATAAGCTTATTATCTCGGTCTTTATACTTAGGAGCATTCTGTAAGTTTATAACATCTTACTCTAAAACGCTTTTTTTCATTTCTCTCTCTAAGCTATAAACTGCTGTATGTAAGCGCTTACAAGTATGCTTCTTTTTTGGATCACCTGCTGTCAGTTTTTTGTTTTTTAGTCAATTACCTTCGTAAATATCATTGATGTATCGTAACGTAAATATTATCATGTCATACGATTGCTGCTCTCAGTAAATTACAGTCAAACAAAAAAAACAGCCCGACAACTTGTTCCCCTGTTGTTTTGTATAGATAAGGTTAGAATATACAAATCATTTCGTATTTTTCTTTATATTAAGAATTTCTGTAACAATTAAATTTGTGGCCTTTAGCTTCAATTATTTATCTCGGTAAATGTCTTGCATAAACTTTTAGGAGTCTGTGTTCAACAATTTACTTTATGTATTGATATGATACCAGCTTTGCAATATAATACCTTGATGGACTTTTAAGTCATTTTGTAATTATGATAACCTGCGAAGCTTATAAGTGGTAGTTTGATTTTTGGTGGACCTTTTTATAAACTAATATAACGCAGGTATGATAAGCTCGAATTAAAAAAGGCAGAACCTTAAATAGTTCGCTTTCTGTTTTGTAATCAATTTTAATATTCTTGTCGATGTATTTGGTATGAAGGCTTTGGGGTGACGCTCTTGGGGGACGCTAAGGCAGTGAAATATGAGTACTTAAATCTCGATCAGTACTCGGCCGGGGAGAAAAGCTATGTCAAAGCAAGAGGCAAATTCTTCGACGAGTGGAATCGCCTGGAATCCCCTACGAACGGCGGGCGGTTCACACCGGGGATAGACTCGCGCCGTGGTCCTCGGATCTGTCTATCTCCTTGCCCGTCTTCAACGGGTCGCAGGCAGACTGGGAGTCATTCCGAGATCTATTCTGCTCGATCATCGACGTGGACCCCCGCCTCACTGACGTCGAAAAGCTGTGCTATCTGAATAATCACGTCCAAGGGGAAGCGAAGGAAGCCCTGGAAACTCTTTAAATATCTGGCCAAAACTACGCCACAGCTTGGTTAATGCTAAGATCCAGGTTAGACAAAAAATGACAGCTCATTTACAATCACATAGCTGCCCTTATCTGGCTAGACCCGTCCCACAACGAGCCCCTATCAAGCATTCAGTCCCTGGCTGACGAGCTCAAAAGACACCGCGATCAGCTAAGGGCCCTTGGTTATCCCGTTAAGCAGTGGAACGACTGGTTCGTCTACATAGCCTCAGAAAAAATGGATCCAGTGACCTGTCGAGCCTGGGAGAAGAAAATCGACGAGCCACGGAAGAAGCGGACAAAGGACAGAGCGGAGAAGGAACCGATGCGACCCTTTAAAGATTTAGAGTGCTTCCTTAAAAGGCACTGTAGAGTGCTCAAGACACTCGACGAAGGCATGCCGGCCTCCACTAGCTCCCACAAAGAATCAGAAGAGACCCGCTCAAGCAGGCCTCTTAGGACAGCTGCCACGATGTCCGATCAGATCTCTCCACTCTGTCCAAGCTGTGAGGACCGTCATTACATAAGGCATTGCACCGCCTTCAAGGCTCTGGATGTCGAGTCCTGCAGGCAACTGATTATGTAGAAAGGTCTCTGTTTTAACTGCCTGAGAGGAGGCCACCTGGCCAGAGCTTGCCCTTCTCGAGGCTCATGCCGAGAGTGCGGAGGCACTTATCACACCATGACCCACAAGGACCGCGAGAAACGCCCTGCCGAGAGCGAGTCGGAAGACCAACCGTCCAAGAATGTCAAGACTTAGACCATGGCTACGTCAAAGCACGAGGATGATCACCTGAAGTGGGTCGCGGTGTTGCCGACTGCAGTGGTTTTCCTGAGTGACGGGAGAAACCGAACGGAGAAGGTTTGCGCCCTGCTGGACCCATGCACGAAGTCCACGATTCTTAGCCTTCACATCGCCAAGTGACTGAGAGAAGACATAAGCGCGTGAACGTAGCCGTTTCCTGATTCTCAGAGGACCTTTTGGACTCCACGCGCATCCGCGTCAGCGTCTAGATCTGCCCTCCCTATCAAGCGCCATGGAAGTTGGACGTCTACGGGCTCAACTTAATCGGCGTGATCACGACAAGGTGTGATTACGACGAAAGGCTACATCACCGTCTTCGTTTGCATGAGCAGCGAGGCCGTACAACTGGAACTTGTGGGAGACCTGACCATGAAGAGCTTCCTGGGAGCCGTTGACAGGTTCAGCAACCGTCGCTGCAAGTCCGCCGAGATACGGAGCGACAACGGCACAAACTTTAAAGGAGCCAATTTAGAGCTCTATCGACAACTTTGTCAGGCCAAATTGAATTAGGGACTGGTTTAGGGGCATCTGGCACAGGATGGCATACCCTTTTGCTTCATACCACCTGAAGCCCCTAACTTTGGCAGCATCTGGGAGTGCAGCGTCCGATTTGCCAAAAAGCACCTCATCACGGTCGCTGGCCCGAGAAAACTAGTCTACAAGGAGTTCCCTACCTTGCTGACTTACATCTAAAGGATCTTAAATTGCCGACCTTTAGGGCCCCTGTCCAGTGACCTCGACGACGTTGACACCTTGACGCCATCCCACTTTCTGATCAGCGCCTGCTCGGACGCCACGCCACAACCCACCGACCTGCAAGGCCCAATCGACCATTTCACGTACTGGCAGCTAGGGCAAAGACTGCGCGATCACTTTTGGGAGCGATGAAGCAAGAAATACCTGAACTACCTGCGTCAGATATCCAAGTGAACGTCTCTCAACATAGCTGTCGAAGATCTAGTCGTCATCGCCGACCCAGTTCTACTTCGAGCTGACGGGCGATGACCATTAGGACGCGTCTTGTCTGTGCACCCCGGACCTGACGGCATAGTAAGGATTATCACCGTTCGAGCGGCTAATGGCGAGTACAGTCACCCTGCCTCGAAGATCATTTAGTTGCAGGTCTCGTTGGCGACGTCATCAGCGGATCCAGAAGTCCTCGACGCCGATCGTCTCAACGCTAAATAGCAGCTGCGGAACGTCGTTTTTGGAACGGGGGAGGCAAGATGTTGAATGTTGCCTCGTCGCGCATCGGCAAGGCGTGCTCCACCGTCTTCCTCTCACGATAGATAGATACAACTTGTTTTTTTGAAGCGAAGCTTTTTTTAGGCCGTTTTGGGGCCGGGAGTGAGCTGGGAAAAAGACAGTGGGACATAACGTGAGTGCAAAAGAGACAGCATGACATTGTGTATTTGTCGGACCCACAAGTTTTTATACTATCGTTTGTTGACTTACTGGCAGGTTTGTTTACAGAATACAGCCTTCGTGATACTAGTAAGTGCAGCGAACACTTTTCCATCGATTAGTCCCTTATATTCATAAATCTTTCAAAATGTATGATTCACTTGACAATACTGGTGCTTAGTGTCGACGATCGACAATGCCGTATTAAGGCTATATACAGTGTAGCTATACTTTCTCTAAATGTGTGACAGCTGATCGCCCCATGCTTGGTGCTCTCTCGATGCGGGGGCTCACACTGCCCGAATCGGGAGAGAAGACGCAATAAACGCTGGGGGCGCTACTTGTACTAGTGTGCCCACGTGTGTGTGTGTCCTTTGGCATGTATAAAGTGGAAACAAACAAAATGCGGCCAGTACAGCCTGACTGCACCGCTGCTGCAGCTTAGCCGACCCATGCAAGTACTTTTCGAGCTAGGTTCGTTTAAGAGCCAAGCGAAAACTACTTGGCAGCCCCAAGCAGACGTAACTGGTCACAAACCAAGCAAAGCATACTTGGTATAGACAAATCAGTGATACTTGTACATACGGAGAGCAGCCACGCTTTTTTCCTTCGACTGATGCGACTGCTAAATGTCAGTGTTGTTGGTTATCAACATTAACTGTCATAATTATTAATCACATGTTTTTACACGTATGTTTTTATTGGTTGTGAACGTCCAACTAAAATAGTACTTAGAATAGTGTTATACACCTATAGGCCAGACGTAATTCGATCTCCTCTACGAATTTTTAAAAAAACTGAACAAATAAAACTCGGCAACAGTTTTGAACAAAAATGTATTAAATATCAGCTGATATATTTATTTACAAAATAAATTTTTGATACCCTTTATGAAATGTAACAGCTCAATCTGTAGCCACTGTAATTTTTTTGTTATTACTACAAAGGATATTTAGTTGCAATAAAATAATAATTATTGCTTTCCCACATAATCCATACATGAATATTAGGCAAATCAGAAGCATTTAGCAGAATCGATGTTTGAGTAAACAAAGTTATCAACTTATCAAGTATATAAATAAAATTTTATCAAAACAAACAAACGCTTACAACAGATATATGTGCAAGCGTGCGAAGACGCTAGACCTATACGGATATTTCACTTTACCTATTGCACTGTAGTATATACTACACAGAAAAAAAACGCAGCTGCTCTCTATAGGTACAAGTATCACTGACTTGTCTTTACCAAGTATGCTTTGCTTGGCTTGTGACCAGTCACGTCTGCTTGGGGCTGCCAAGTAGATTTTTCTTGGCTCTTAAACGAGCCTAGCCCGACAGGTACTTGCTTGGGTCGGCCAAGCTGCAGCTGCAGCGCAGTCAAGCTGTACTGGCCACATTTTGTTTTTAGTTTATGAGTGTGATTACTCCCTTTACTAGAAGCATCAATGTCAGATAATTTTTTTATTTTCCTTACAACGCGGAATTATATTTTCATATTTGTATTTAACTGATATCTCCGCAACACTACTATCTATTAACCCAAAATATTACAGTTAGAATAGTTAAATCTTATTTACGTTTGCTATAATCGCAGCTGAATTTATTTTCAATCCATGTATTAGAGTTTTCAAATTCATTAGCAGAATGTTTTAAAATAATATCAAATGGAATCATAAATGTATCATTATAAATAAGAAAGATAAATTCTTAAAGTTATTAAGATTCAATAATAACCTTTAATAAGTAAGAGAATAAATTAAATCCAATAACTGTGAATATTCTTAGAAATCAAATGTGACTCCAATGGGTATACAAGCAAATATATGTGTAACCATATCAATAAACATATATAGATGGACAGCTATATTGCAACCAAGCACTCTTAGTACATCCCTATCGTATACAAGAATGAATATAATCTTCCTGTGGTGTGGATCAAACATAAAAAATTTTTATTACCGGACAAGTGCTCTAATATATTTATTACAATAAATTTATTAAGTGCTTTTGTTAAATCTCCTTTGCTGCAGAAAAAATAAAAATTGAAACTTTCAATTTATACTGTAAGAAATAGAAAAATGCACCGTCCAATAACTTTACTTTATAAGGTTTATCATATAAAATTCTTTCAAATTATAGTATAATAAAATTTAAATACATGTAACACTATGAAATTAGTATTATTTCTTAAAACTGGTAAGCATATAACCATTTTAAGAAATAGATCTAGTTTAAATGTTAACCACTTAAAAAAATATTATTCAAAGTATTAAGAATAAAAATCATGTACTTAAAATAAAGAAAAAAAGCATTGAATGCATACGTATTATGATGTCATCATGAGACCCCCTTTCTGGTAGAACAATTACAGACTATAGGCGTAAGATATAATTCGAATAAATAATTCTGAACGAAAGACTGAGTAATTAGAGCATGATTATTTAATAACTAAACTTTCTTATTTACATCATTAGAATAATATTTCACCGTCTTGCAAACGGCCTATTCAGGAACAAGATATCTATAATCATACATACACATGAAGCAAATTTGTTACAAAAATAAAAAAAATTAAATGTAAAGTAAGTAAAAGATATAGCAAAAAATTTTTTTGAAGAAATTGTTCAAAATTTACGATGTCAGTGCGAAGATAGTACGTGAATTAGGACAGTCTTTCAAACGTAAGTTATATCAGAAACAAAACTATCATCATGCTCAAGGTGTAAATCGTTAAGAATTAAGGTATAAAACGAAAAAAACTCTTAACTATCTAATCATAAGAAAAAAGAAAACATTACGGTTGTACACATAGCAATATGAGAATCTGCTGGCAGAATCACTGCCATGAAGTATAAGGTAGATAGGAGGAAACAGCGGTCTCCCGCACAAGAGCAGAAGAAGCACAGATTTCAATCCACTATGTAAAAAAGTTTTTAAATTGCCTACGTGTCATAGGTTCGGAAGATGTGATTTAATTACACAAAATAATAAGCCTCTCAATTGATCCAAATATTATCTTTGATTTAATGCAGAAAATGATTGTATTATTTATCATGTTTTTGTTAATCTATTCGTTTATTAAGTGAACTATTAACAGAAAAAATATAGAATATTTTATATACACATCTCGCGCACTACATTAACACTTGAACATGTAGACAGTGCCCTTTTTTGCATTGTATTTGATACATTTTTTTCTAGTCTGATTATGTTAGTCAGTTTACCAGAACAAGTGGGAACAGCTTTAATACTACACCTAGATAAGAACCTGCGGATGGTGTTCTTAGGAGGTTGGAAATGAGAGACTACCAAAAAAGCACTATTGTGCAAAGGTGAAGTGTCAACGTAATATGCATTGCGATCTGGACTGTTTAAAACGTATAGTCCCTCAGGAGTGCGTACTTGTCGATTAAGAAAGCTTATTCTTACCTTAAAGTCTTAATTTATAAAAAAGATAGGGTATGCATTGAAAGTGAGAATTTTACGTGCTGTAGTAATACTATTGCATCAAAACATAGGGTCCGCTAGTTTGAAAATTTTGTCGATAATGAAAAATACAATGGCAATTTTCTGGCATAATGGATTATGTAAAAAGATATAAAAAAGACTACTGGATACAGTCGGTTTTTCAGATAAATATTCTGTACTTATAGAATTTGGAATGCATGTAACAAGAATATCTAAACGAGAAATGGAATAATAAACTTTTCTTTCGACTGTAAACTGTAAAAAAAGGTTGTAACGATTTTAAAAAACCAAGGACAATATCAATTTAACCTGTTTTAACTACAAGTAAGCAGTTATCAACATATTTTATGTAGAGAAAGACAGGAGCCTGACAGTTGCTTAAAATTAAGGTTTTTAAAGACTCCAGGATTATCTCCGCGAACTATGGGGAACTTTAACCCCACATTGTATTACTACAAGACTGCTTATAAATGTGACCATCAAATGGAAATTAGTTAGATTCTATAAAAAAATCTATATCATTCATGAATTTTTATTTGTAAATGCAGAATAAATTTAAAAAATTTGTTAGTTTTACGAGAAACTCAACTTTAAATTAAAGTGAAGGGTGAATCAGTCTAAAGGGACACTATGTCAAAGAAGACATAGAAAAACCTGACAGAAATGATCAAGCTTTCAATATTCTCTCTGACATTGTTTGCATTCTTTGCAGAAAATGTACATTTGTTGATAAGTTTATTAATAATGACGAATACCTCTCATCAAATGAATATGTGGGAAGGCTCCTGAAGGAGACAATCAGCCTTGTGGGAAAGTCATTCTTATGAGTTAATAAGGCCATAAGTTTTAGATAAATGACTTTCATTTCATTCAGTAATGCCTGGTTATTGGATACTGCAGCACAGAAGACGACCCAGTCCTTTCACTTGCTAATCAACTTTCTGACAAATCAAATCAAACGAGACGGGATTTTTTTACAATTATTGTTATTTAGCGGAGTATAATAGAAATCAATATTTGTTTACTATCCAGACGTGGTTGGAAATCAGTCTGGTTTTACTACACGTTGTAGCTTGCGTTATAGTCACTAAGAATTCTAAACATGTGGTTAGGATGATCGACCTATACGTTCAGGACATATCGGGCGCAAAGAAGATCATGGACTGCAGTTACATTCTCTACCCGGAATGTAATCAAGCTGATTTAACTAAAGATACCGTAACACATAGGTTAAATTGATGACAGTTTATATTCTTTCCTTCTTTTTTTCTGCCAATTGAAAAAAATTTCAGACTCATACTTTTTTAATTTACGTAAACAATACATTAATCTTTTTATGAGTTGTCTAGTACAAGATTACATAACACTTTATTTTTAAGATGTATATCATAGAGCTAGTTACCTAAACATATCAGAAATAGTATGCCTTACCTTAATAATTTCTCTTTTAAAGTCGTCCGTTGGATGAAAGAACATTGTCGTTATACAGACAAGGTCAAAGTCTTGATCTGGATCACAGAAATAAATGATTGCAATAAATTGATGCATGTTCATTTTGCAAGAAATAAATTGTGTATAAATAAATGAATTAAGTACTTCAGTCATGACGAAAAAGTATGAAAAACGGCAAAAATTGCCTCGGTCCAGTTTCTCTGCAGATTAAGGTTCGTACCATTTTATTTGTTAATGAAGATGCTGTAGATCAAATCCTGAAAGTGTTCAATAGTTATTCC
Source organism: Copidosoma aretas (assembly GCA_030522625.1). NCBI lineage: Eukaryota > Metazoa > Arthropoda > Insecta > Hymenoptera > Encyrtidae > Copidosoma > Copidosoma aretas. The sequence goes on along the minus strand of JAPYYV010000155.1, from coordinate 1,936 downwards.
CATACTGTACAATTTACATATAAATAGCAAAACAACAATCGGATTACCTTTTTAGACACTACTTTAGTCATTAAGGGAATTAAATTCTCAAATTATTCTCGCAGGGCCCTGGTTTACCGATTAAATCATCACTTTAATAAGATTAAAATAATACGAACGAATTTCACAAAACAAAAATACAGAGGAACTAAATAAAGACGATCTTTATGATCTGACAAATTTACAAGCAGTTATTTCAACGACAACTAAAAAAGTTTTTGGCCCGAAAAGAAGGTGTATTTTCGGACCAAAAACCAGTAAAGTTGTCGTTGAAATATTCACTTGAAACTTTGTCAAGCAATCCCTTGCGATCTCGTCAAGTGCCTCTGTATTTCCATGTTTTGATGTTTTGTAAGAATAAATACAGTTTTTTTACCATCAATTTGTCGATAGGATGAGTTATATATATAAAAATATATATATATATATATGGCATTCTCTGTCAACGGGAGACCCCCTCTGCCCAAAATTGGTTCAAGATTTTCAAGACGTATTTAGGCTCAAATGAAAGCTTATTGTCTCTAGTTCCGAATGCTACATAGCCTTTTTTGAAAAAACAAGATGGCGGATCAACATGGCGGCTGTAAGTTGACAACCTCATCCAAAAAAATATTTTTAACAATTATACTTCATTCCAAGTCTCTGTAAAAGAATGATTAAGGTTTTTTATTGTATATTCTTGATTGCTGGACACCTATATACCATTATTCAATACGAAAAGTGCCATGTGCCGGCCCTAACCTAAAAAAATCTATAAAAAATCAGTTTTTCGCGTTTGACGCATATAGACGTTATTATAAACAGTGGAAAAATTTATATTCTTATGTAATTTCGATTACTGAACTTGAATATGACATTAATTTCAATGGAGATTGTTATGTATTGTTCTTAACCTCAAAAAATTCCCAAAAAGTAGTCTTTTGTTACTAAAATTTACTCAGGGCATTAAAAAATTGTGCGAAAAACGTATTTATTTCTTATTGATAAACATCAGTATAACCTACTTGTTGCGTTACCCAGGAACAATGACGTGGACGTAGTAGGTTTCTGTTCCCTTTGGGGTGCTTGGTTAAAGTTAGTCCTCTTGCCTCTCACTTATGGGGTGCTTGATTTAGGTGAGTGCTAATTTTGAAATTTAGAATGTTAATTTTAACATTTTGAATAATAATTTCTTAACATTTTTCCAATACGAACAAACCTACAGTTATTCACGTTACTTACACTCCATGTATAGTAAGGGTCGTATGTTTTTCCTATTGGGCGGATTAAAAAACTTTTTTGCTTAAAGGAACTTTCATATCTGTGCATCAGCTAAGTCGGCAGTGTTGGTTTTGTAAGTAACGAAATTGGATATTTTTCCACATTAGGTTGGTAACACCATATAAGTTTAAGGCAGTACCCACCTGACGGAGAAAAATATCCAATTGTGTGGCGCGTCTGACTTTTGGAATACGCTCATTGTATATACACTTTTTACATTCCGTGTATGGAGTCGTATATTCTTACTCTGTAAATATATCAGTTTTTTTTGAAACATGTGTAATTTTTGTTGTTGTAGTAACTGATTTTCGACATGCTTGCTATTGCAAGTATTTTTTATTTAAATTTACTTGGATTGATCTCATTCTATTATTTCTTGTCAAGATTTATTATCCCTAGTAATCGTTTTAACATGAATATACGCATTACAAACTTCACTTATACTTGTGAGCGTGAAATTGAGTTAGAGGTATTACAATATGATCATATCAAATAATTTATCATTCATAATTGTTTTGTATTTCAAATCAATATTGTAATTGCGTCTGGAATACTCTGGTGTACTGAAATTTTCAATTTTTCTTATCTTTATAACGAACTTCAATTATGTCTGAGAAAACGCGACTAGATAGATGCT